>OZ038500.1:97064036-97096536 GCA_964036315.1 Acanthosepion esculentum
ACTTGCGGAAATTCGTTTGGGGATACAATTTCCTCGAAAAATAATAGTCTGCTAAACAATTATTTATCAGTAAGAGAGGAATCTCAAGTAAATCCTGCAATACGATGAATTATTCAGTAACGATAGAATAGCACTGTGTGTTGTACAATCTTCTCAAAGATGAAAAGAGACTTGAAGCAAAAGACATTTGGTTCTACAGGATGATGCTGAGCATACCATGGATGGTGTACTTTATCGGACCCCTTTGCGTAATCTATAAAGCAGAGGCACACGTTCTTCTGAAATTGCATTGCTCATTCTCATAACAATCTGAACATAAATATCGCGTCCCTTGTTCCAGTATCTTTGACGATCCAGTACTGTTCCAGTTTTATTTTCGGACTGATTTTGCTGCGCGCTTTATTCATCACTATTCGGATGATGAGTTTCGTTCTATGGCTCATTAAGCTGATTGACTGTGCTATAAAATACATCGAGTTAGGTCTTCTTTTTTTTCACCACTCTTGTATTTAATATTTATTATTTCTGTGATCAAGCCTATGCGGGAACATTTTAAGGTCTCCAGAATCTCTTGTTGTTTTTTTTTTGTCAATCGAGTAACTGCAGATTTCACTTTAAATTTTAATATATTTTTTAAAGCAATTCCCTCCAAGCAAGGCGGGTGTGCCACCTGCACGCCAGGGGTTACGATGATTGAGAACAAGAGTAAAGAGGCATGTTTGAGGAAATCAAACAGGGGAAAGACGGGTGAACAATATCAGGGTGTCGGATGTTGATTGACATTACACTTGAATATTTGAAGATTATAGTCGTCGGGGAAGCAAGTAAGGGGAAGGGAGCTCCACAGACGGGAAATGCGAGAGAAGAGGCTGTTTGAGAAGAAGAGACGGTTATATATAACGGTTTTGACAGTGAAAGGATGGGACCAAGATGCCAGCCTGGTAGATCGCTTACATTCATGCAGTCTGGGAACCAGCGAAAGTAGATCTTCGGAACAGTTGCCGTTTAAATACTTGTAGAAGAGACAGAGGGAAGCCTCGGCAGATCTGTGGGATAGCGATTGTAGTCTAGATTCCAGATTAGGACTTATCATCTTGCATATTCGTCGCTGGATTTTGTGGAGGACCTCTAGACGTATGGCGGGAACACAGATCATACATGACAGCAATATTCCACGTAAGGACGGATGGATTTGAAAGATGGACTTATACGAGAAAAAACTTTCTGGCACGACACAGAGAACCAACTTTCCTTGCGGTAGATGAAGCTATTGGTTCAATGTATTTACTCCACCTCATGTCATTGGACAGCATGAGACCAAGCAGGCGTAACGGGGTGCTCTCGAGGAGTTGGGAATCAGCCATTCTGATGGGAGGCAGAGAGGCTTCTCTATGGTGGGTAAAGGGGAGCAGTTTCGTTTTGGAGGCATTAAAGTTTACAAGCGATTTCCTGCCCCAATCAACCATAGATTGGAGGTCATTTTCGAGATCAGCGTCCAGGTTAAATTTCTGGTTCAGGTTAATTTCTGGTCGTCGATAGTTCTGTGTATTTAATCTGACCCGGAAACCCAAATGAAAGTGGAGGAAAATGTATGGCGTTCATTTCGGGTTCCGAGTCAGAGTTTGCCAACTATTTCAACGTTCTTCTCGTTGTCTGGTATTCAAGTCTGTCATGAAAATCATAATTTCTTACGATTTGAAAAGGGTCTTGGCGTTATCTGGCATAGAGTCGAACTTTTCACTTTCTTTTCTTTTTTGGTAATTTGGGCTGTCGGTGCATACACAATAATGCTGGATAAGTTGAAAGGCTTCCCATTCAGTTTGACCACAATTATTCTTTCAGATAGTTGACATTATCCCAGAATGCATTTCCTCGTATCTAGTATTAATCCTACTCCTCTTTTATTTTTCTCTCTGCTTGCATGTATGATACTGTATTTTTCAGTGACAAATCTCACTATTGTTTGCTCACTGTTTTTCGCATACGCCTAAAATATTAATATTTCGCTTGCCCATTTCTTGTTTTATATTTTCTGCCAACGGCTGTTTAATATTCTAAGAATTCATACATTGAGAATTATATTTTATTTGTTGAAAACAGTTGCTGGAAGACGGTCAGCTGAAACCTGTCGCTCATGTTTTCCCTTACCGTGCCAGGGATCCTTCCCGGACAGTTTGATCCACTTTATGCTAACAGGCGCTGGATGACTGTCAGGTAACACGTGTAGCCCATGTCCTCCTTACCGTGCGAGAAGCTTTTTCCAGTAGACTTACCCACGTTCACGAAGTTATATTTCTTATTTTGTTTTTCAAATGGCATGATATTTGTTGGAATTGATAGTGGAATCGTTTCCAGCTGTCTTCTCCATGGTGATTTATTGAAACACCACCTCTATGTAGCTGGCCATTGTCCCACCAAGAGATCTTTTTAGGCCTTGGTTGTTGTTATTCATACTACGGAGAGGCTAATGGACATCCTGTATGGCTTTGAATAAGTTTAAAACATATGTTTAACAACGAAATTTAACTTAGAACGGAATTAGTAGAAACAACTGGCGCAAGGGAAGAAGCAATCTCGCAAAGATTAGCTCAGGGTGGCCATCCTATTACGTATCTTTCGAGAAAATTGTCAAAAGCTGAAGAGAAATACTCAAATACGGACAGCAAATATTACGGTGCGACCACGGAGTTTTATATTTCATATTTAATCCATTCTAGAATCTTTAGATAGACCATAATGTTAACGGCGTATGGATTTGATATAATGTACTTCAACATGTAGACACTTCGTCGAGATTGGGATGTATTACTTCTGAAAGAAAAAGCGGGAAAAATCGAGGATATTTTCTTACAATTGGTCGAAACTGATATTTTGTCGATAGACAAATTAGCTTAGTATACGAAGCGAGATCTCTTATTAAACAGCATCTAGTTTAAAATTTTAAAAAATATAAGACGTGAAATATTTGCCCACGGAGTGATTGGCGTTTTAAATAAGTTAAAATCAAATTAGCTGTAGAAAAGTGTGTAACTTTCAATGCATAGTCATTCTACCAATAACGTAAAGGTAAAGAATTATAAAATGTGTACATGACGAAGTTTATCGCAGAATAACGTCAACACAAAGGAGATTAAGGCTAGATACATAGTGGCCAGGATATTCTACAGATGTAGAAGAAATACATAAAAAAGTGTAAAGTGTTTAATGACAGAAAAAAAATTTAGACAAGCAAAAACACATACATGGCCTAAAGGTTCCCGATCTTGGGACAGAATACATATAGATCATGCCGATATTAATGGGCTGGGATTATTAATACTGGTAGGTCTATATTCAGGCTGGTCGGAAGTAATTCATGTCTAAAACAAAAGCAGTTCGACCGTGAAACAAGTGGTTAGGATCATATTTTCAAGAAATAGAATCTCGAAAAAGCTAGTATCTGACAACTCTCCAGAATACTATAACGAGGAACTATGCCAATGATAGAACAAAACTGTATGCAAACCATATAACCCCCAAGCCCTTACCATTCGCAATCAAAGGGATTAGCAGAAAGGATGCTGCATACTATGAGAAACGGATTGAACATATGTGTACAACGGAAAGAAAAAATAGAAACATTTATTCCTAGATTGTTGCTTACTTATAGGACAATATAAGCTGGGAGATCGAAAAGCCCGCCCGTCCTCATAGGTAGGCAAATTAGAGCTCCATTAACCATGTCCTATGCCACCAACAATAAAATATGTTATAAGACGAATAATGACTCTAATCTGCAAAAGGCAAGTTTATTGCTAAGTTATTATAGTAATAGAAAGGAATTGAAGGGATATTAGCGCATGTAGACCAAGTTAGAAATGTTTAGAGAACCTGAAAGTAGTGAACGCGCGAACGTGTCATGTCAAGACAGTGAAATCGAGATTAATATAGCCTCTGAATTTTAACACGGACAATCGTTAGAGGAACAATTAATATCTCCCATAACTAGATAATCTCTTAACTAGAGAGAGAGAGAGAGGGGGGAGGGAAGATAGTGAGGATATAAAAGCTCTCAGAATAAGTATCAAGGAAAATAAGTGGATATAAACTCTTGGGAACAGGGAAATAAGGCAACCCATTTACATATAACTAGCTACGCCTTTGGGGTAATGGATAGCGGCTCGGATCGAGGAATCCGAGAGCCGAGTTCGAATTCCATTCGAATCCATTACATTCACTTACGTGCTAATACCGCTGGGAAAGGTATGAATCCTCTTCTTCTCACCAACAAGCTATGGATAAATAGCAGGACAGACCGGGTTTTATAGAAGTGGATGGCAAGTGGTCTAACGCAGATAGAATTGGCAAACAACTGCGGGAAAAATATCTGCCTCGTCACTAATGTATAGAAAGATGCACGATCGTCTAAATGTGTATCACGCAAAGTACATAACTGACTATTACCCACGAGGTAGTTGAGTGCATACTATTTCCCACGAGTAGGTAGCACTAGACACGAAAAAAGAAAACTGAAAGGAAGCAATAGAGGGTTCAATCCCGGCATGCTGTTCGTCAGACATTTTGAATACAAGCTATGTGGGACTAAAGTCTAAAAGGATGTCCAACTCGAAATGCAAAAGCGGAACCTGCTCAAAGTCCATCAGAGGTTTCTGGAAGCTTATTTTCAATGCCATTCCAAATTCTATCCTCAGCTTCACCGCGAGTTTGCTGTGCTTTTTTTAAATCTGAAATAAGATAACTTGTTTTCGAAATGTCTGACAAACGGCATGACAGGATTGAACACTGTTGCTTTCTTTCTTTTTTTCCCGTTTAATAGTATTTTATTCTTTTGGACTTACAAGGTAGCAGTGTTAATCTAATTCTGCGTGTTACTAAACCATACCACACGCTGCCTTTCTCAAAATCAGCAGAACTGGGAAAAGTGTACAATTTATACTTTAAAGAAAAATTATACAAAAAAAATAAAACTAAAACTATATGTGATAAATTCTAACCTGTACGATGTAAAATTCATAGTAAACTTCATATTAAACTTCATATTAAACTACATAGTAAACTTCATATTAAACTTCATATTAAAATTCATAGTAAATTCAGAATAAAATACATAGCAAAAATTGGAGAGTCACTCAAGGCAGAGGCTAAAATTGAAAACTAAAAAATCAACTAAAAATAAAATAAATAAATAATAAAATAAATAAATAGAAATAAATACAATAAATAAGTAATCCAAATCAATAAAAAAGTCAACAAATTAATTAAATAAATAATCAATTTAATAAACTAAAAATGAACACATAAACACAGGTAAACGTAATTGTATTGATAAATCATCAGTTACCTCCCCTTAAGATCTAGGAAGTATAAAAAGCAGCCTGTAATATTCGTCAGTAGACGGATAAAAAGAGTGCAGTGGAATAAAAGCTTTCGTATAAGTTTATTCATTATTCTGTTTTTAATACAGTAATCACAACACTCAACAAAAATAATCAAATACTTAATAAATAATGATTAAAAAACAAACCATAGTATAAACTATCAACAAATAACAGCATTCGGATTCACAACTCACTAACCTTTAGAATAATTTGAAACATGACAATTACCAAATAACCGTTCAGATAATACAATAAACCTTTTACCAATAATGCACCATGGAAAAAGGACACTTATACTTAATATCAAAAAGTGACAATTGATATTTCTAGGGCACATAATAAGAAAAGAGGCTAAGAACATTTGACACTCGGTGGGTTTATTGGAGGCGAATGTAACAGCATAAAACATCGCATAACTAACTTAACAAGCTTGTGTACATGTTTGGTAGATCGGGTTTAGGAGAAATAGCAGAAAAATATAATTTACTAAATTTACTCTCTGGAATATAAAATTGGACTCAAATTATGTGAGCGTCACAGATGCAGATGTGGAGCCTCCGTCGATGAGTTTGGTTTGCATCCTCTCTCCTGTCGTCGTAGTACCGGCCGCTTTCCACGGCATGCAGCAATTAACGACATCATCAAAAGAGGTTTGAATGCAGCTGGGTTCCCTTCCCAAATCGAATCCGTAGGCCTCGACCGTGGTGATGGAAAGGGCCGGACGGCATTACCATCTTCCCTTTTAAAATGGGTAAGTCGTTGATTTAGGATCCGACCTGTGAGGATACATTTTCGGCCGGTAATTTGATCAGGTCCGCCGTTGAGCCGGGGTCCGTCGCCCGAGACGCAGAGATGAAAAAAATGGTTAAATATTCTTCTCTTGCTGATAGATTTTTTTTTACTCCTGTGGAAGTAGAAACTTCAGGGGTTATTGGCCCTCGTTCGATGGTGTTCCTTCGGAGGATTGGCGCGATTGCGTCTCGATTAAGGAACGAGCCTCGCGAAACGGAGTGGCTCTTGCAGCGTGTCTCACTGGCGACGGTTCGCGGTAATGCTTTCTCCATCATGGCGGCTGGCAGAGGATAGAAAAAATTGTTTATAGTTACGTTGTTCTGGAATTGTCATCATTGCTCGACTGAACTTGCTTTGTTTCAATGACTTTTGTTTTGTTATTATGTTGTGGTAGGATCCACCTACTTTGCATAGTGGAGTACCGACCATATAAATATGGTTGGTACCGGGAAGAGAGAGGAGGAATCAGGAGATTCAACCAGAGACTCTGCCCGACTGCGACTCAGTCAACACATTCTCCAGGAACGGTCTTCCCAGGAATATACAAAAGACTATATGTAAATATTGTGTACACTTTCTTGTTTCAATACATTTTGTTCTAAGTACATTTTGTGTTGCATAATTATTCCATGCATTAGTCAAGTTTCAACAATGGCAACGAGGTAGAAAGAACCATACGAAAAAAAAAAGAATTAATAAGTGAGAGCCTTCAACAATTGGGACAAGTCATAGAAGAACCCAGGCGGAAGGAAAAAATTATTAATTAAAATTCCAACATTTAACGTAACGACGAAGGATTTTGAACTTCTGGATATTTAGAACTCGTTAAAGGACGGCTAAGCATAAAGGAACGTTCACTCAGAAAAATTTGAAATGTGTCGTAAACGAATAACGGTGATTTTAAATTGAAAAAGTTATCTACAACGAGACACCCGTTAAAAATATAAAAAAAAAAGAGAAAAAAATACCAAAGTTGATTATCACGGGCTTGAATGTAAAAGCAAGACATAAAATAAAAAAGTCGTAAGTTGTTTCGCTTTTTCTGGTCAGGTTATATTATATCCGTGGGTACACAAATTAAAAGTATATTCTTTGTTGCATGAAAACTATCAGCTAAAGATGGACGAATTATCCAAAGTCATATCTGAATTATTCAAATCCCAGCAGATGCGTCAGCAACGTCAAAATGAACAGTTTGCCTTATTAATAAGGGAACAACAGATAGCACAGCAAAAATATCGAGAAAAGCAAGATGAAAGACAGCAAAAATATCAAGAAAAGCAAGAGGAAAGACTGGGAAAACAGGAAGAAATGCAGATCAAGGTTTTAGAAATTCAAAAGTTAACACTGGAGAAATTAAACAACAATCAGGCAAATGAAGGAAATTCTTCATATTCTAATAACATCATATTTAATTCGCTGGAAACTTTCAACTATGTGCCAGACGAAGAAAAAACGTTTGAAGCGTACTTTAAACGATATGAAGATATTTTCTACACAGACTGTGAAAACTGGTCGAATTCAAGAAAAGTCAGTCTATTACTAAGAAAGCTAGGTACAGCAGAACATAGCAAATTTGTAGATTTTTTTCTACCGAGAAAAACGAAGGAATTGGAATTCTCGGAAACAGTGAAATTGCTAAAAGAGCTGTTTGGAGCAAATATGTCGCTTTGGCATAAGCGATGGTTATGCATGAATGTCTCTAAATCCGACGATCAGGATTACTTAACATATGCCTCTATAGTGAATAGACATTGTGACAATTTCAGATTGGCAGAGATTACGGTTGAAGAATTCAAGTGCTTAATTTTTGCTCAAGGACTGGTATCCAGTAAGAGTGCCGAAATAAGACGTAGAGTTTTGTCTAAACTCGAATCTGAACAAAACCTTACCCTGCAAAAGTTAGCAGAGGAGTGTCAGCGAGCCGTAAAGTTAAAGAAAGTGTCTCAAAAAATCGAAGAAGCTGGCATTGCTTATATTAAAAAAATAAAAAAACAGTCAAAGAACCCATCAGCAAAAAATTGGAGTAAAAATTCGGCGTATTTTAAAAATAGACAAGAAAAATTAAATAAAAAGAACGAGGATGAAAAAAAGGTCCCACCATATAATTGCAGACGTTGCAACGAAAGACACTGGGAGGTAAATTGCCCATATAGAAATAAGAAACGTTTCGTGTGCCACAAGAATGGACACAGAGGATCGTGTTGTAAAACGAAAAAATTCAATAGCCGAATTAGACAAACAGATTCGAATATCAAATCAGATAGAGATTTGAGGAAATATGTGACGACTGAAATATTTAAAAAGAATATCAAATTTCAACTCGATTCGGGTGCAGATTTAACAATAATGAACTATAAAACATGGAAAATTTTAAAAAGGCCTACAATAATGAAGTCAACGAAACTCGCTGGAACGGTAACTGGAAAGGAAATTAACTTCGAAGGCGAGGTTGTACTTCCCATAAAATTGAACGGGATAGTTAAAAAATAAAAGTGTTTATTCTGAAAAATGGAGAAAACTTGATGGGTACAGATTTTATTGAAACATTCGAATTGTGGGATAAACCGTTAAACTCATTCTGCAGAAAAGTAGAAAGTAATATGCAAATAAGACAGGACATTAAAGAGGAATTAAAGAAAAGGTTTCCGGAAACCTTCACACCTGGTCTTGGAAGATGTAACAAGTTTGAAGCTAAATTTAAATTAAAGGAAAATACTATGCCAATTTTTAAAAAGAAACGTAACGCGCCTTTCGCAAGTGTAGAGAAAATTAACGAAGAACTTGATAGGTTGGAAAAAATGGGAATTATTTCGAAAGTAGAATCTAATTCATGGGCTGCGCCGATTGTGTGAATAAAAAAGAAATCAAACCAAATCAGAGTCTGCGTTGATTTTTCGACATGGTTGAACTCGGTAATTAAGGACTACCATTACCCGTTACCGAGTCCGGACGAGATTTTTAACAAGCTAAATGGTGGAATAATATTTTAAAAAATCGACTGTATCAGATGCCTATCTCCAAATTCCCGTCGAAGAGGAATGTCCGAAGTTACTAGGGATAAACACGCATAGAGGGTTATTCAAGTACAACAGGTTTCCTTTTGGTATTAAAGTGGCACCAGCCATTTTTCAACAAGCTATGGACGTCATGTTGAATGATTTAGACTTTGCGTGTGCCTACTTAGATGACATCATAGTAAGGAGCGAAACCGTCGACGAACATCGAGAGCATCTCAATCAAGTATTTAAAAAGATTCAGGACTTTGGATTTAAAGTCAAAATGTCAAAGTGCGAATTTGGGTTGGAGGAAATTAAGTATTTAGGTCACATAATCAACAAAAATGGCAGATTTCCAGATCCGGAAAGGTCCATTGCGATTAGAGACATGCCAACGCCCACTAATGTGGCGACGCTACAGAGTTTTCTGGGGCTCGCAAATTATTATCAAGCGTCATTAAAGGAATGTGCAATCTAAGAGCTCCGTTGAATGAACTACTAAAAAAAGACAAGGCATGGAAATGGACGGTAGATGTCAGAATGCCTTTGATGAAATAAAGAAAATGCTTACATCCGACCTCTTTTTAATCCATTACAATCCAAAACTTGATATTGTAGTGGCAAGTGACGCCAGTTCATACGGGATAGGAGCGTGTATTCAACACATAATGCCAGATGGTTCTAGAAAACCAATTGCATATGCTTCGAGAACTTTACTCCCAGGAGAAAGAAGTTACTCACAGATAGAAAAAGAAGATTTGAGTATCATTTTTGCCATAACAAAATTTCATAGATACATCTGCTAGAAACGGATCATAAACCTCTGATCACTATTTTTGGTTCAAAGAAAGATTTACCCGTTTATACGGCAAATCGACTGTTGAGATGGGGAACCATTCTTCTCAATTATGATTTTCACATAAAGCACCTATCATCCAAAAATATAATTCATGCGGATAGTTTATCAAGACTCCTACCGAGTCAAGAAGAAAGATTCGAAGAATCAATTCTTGCAAATATCAGAGCAGATTATGAGGTGAAAAGAATGGTAAACAACATTTTAAGAGAGCTACCGGTTACACCAAAGGAAATCAAAAAAGAAGCTGAAAGCGATGATTTCATTTTAGAAATAAAAAGCAAAATGGTAGCAAATGACCAAAAAGTGCAGGAGATTTATTCAATATGTGACGGATTTTTATTATATGGTGAGAGAGTAGTAGTACCAAAAAAGTTGCAGAAAAGAATACTACGGGACTTTCATATGGGTCACCCGGGGGTTAATAGAACAAAAAGCTTAATGCGAAGCTTTGTATATTGGAAAGGAATGGATGTGGATATCACAAACATGGTTCATCGATGTAAAGGGTGTGCGTTAGTAGCTAAGGCACCACCTATAGTACACAAACCATGGCCCAAGACGGAACATCCATGGACAAGATTACACATTGATTTCGCTGGTCCAGTATAAGATTATTACTACTTAATAGTGGTAGATAGTTTTACAAAATGGCCGGAAGTACTACTCTGCAAAAAGCCTACGTCCAATACCACAACAACTTTTTTGCATGAACTATTTGCACGGTTCGGTGTGCCAGAGTGTATTTTTTAGTGACAATGGTAAACAATTCACTTCTGAAGAGTTTAAGGAATTTTGTGAGTTATATCAAATTAACCACATAACGACGCCGCCGTATCATCCGAGGTCCAATGGACGACCACAATTGTCCAGTTTTGCATTTATATCTATCTTTCTTACTGAGCACTTTTAAACATAAATATTACCTACCAGAAAACTATGTATTTATCATATAGATATATCATGGTTGGCCATTCGTATCCGAGTATATATATATATATATATATATATATACATATATATATATATATGTGTGTGTGTGTGTGTGTGTGTGTGTGTGTGTGTGTGTAATGATTGGCAAATCGTATCCAAGTATTCCTGACTTCTAGAGCAGGTAACGAATCCTTGTTGCAGATGCCTACTCAGGCTCATTTGTGTTTGTTCAGCACTCACTATGCAGAACGGGCCTTGGTTACAGTTTCTGAGAGAAGCGCATAGTCTCGTTTGCTCAACAGTTTCAACAAGTCTAGTAGAAACCCACGCGCGCTCACAACGAATTGTGCTTTTCTGCTAGCCCAATCATCGGCGAACAATTCCGTCCGTCCAATTTTCCTCACAACGCCTGGACATGGTATGGTTTCAGGCATATTCTAAAGTTTCTGCACGCTGTGATCACCTCTTTCTGTCTATAATATCAATAAGTCACTTTCATGACAAATTGACAATATATATATATATATATATATATATATATATATATGAAGAAATATAGTCTTAAAGTGTGCTATATTTATGGGATAAAGTGCTCAAGATCAGAGATAGAGCGTGTGTAAATATAAAAGTGAATATAGAAGTCAACACTTAGAGGCGACAGTCTGTTTCATGCTAGATGCAATCGTCAGGTTATTTTTCTCGGCTATTTATATATAAGGGTCAGTGGTGCATTGTGGGTAATCTATTGTTTTTATTTTATTTAAATTTTATTTTTTATCTTATTTATTTATTTATTTTATTTTTTTATTTTATTTTGATCGCCGTTTTTATTAACGTAGTAAAAATTTCTTTATATAGCTTATTGTTGGTAGTATATTATGGCAGTTATATTACCAGAAGTCGTTTATTTACTTATTTATTTGGGTCAAATTGTTTTGCTTATTTTTATTTATTTTTATTTTTATCTTATATAATTATTTATTATTCTTTTTTTTTATCGGTATTTTTATTAACGTAATAAAAATTTGTTTATATAGCTTCTTTAATAGTTTTGTTTTTGTTTGGGAAGATAATTAAAGCTATTTGTTGAATTTTTGGGTTGAATGTTGTGGTTTATTCTGACTATTATTTTGGTGGGAACAGTTTTTAATTTATTTATTTGGATTGATTATCTTTATTTGTTTTTTTCTAAACGGCTAGTTTATTGGTATCGGTTGTTAGTTTATTTATATGTTTGGATGTATTTAGATCAATTTATGATTAATTTATTTTGCTTATTTTATTTTTTGTTTGTTTATGTATTTTTTCCGTTTTCGATTTTTAAGTTACGTAGTAAAATTTGTTTTCATGTCTGCATTTTGAGATTTGCTCGGATCTTTTATTTAATAATTTATTTTGGTCTGAGAAGGTAATGATAACTATTTTTTCCTCTAAGCAAAGTTTGCAAGTTTTTGATAGGTTGTTGTAAGCTGATGATTTTTTCCTTATTTTCCCAGATATTTTTGGTGTGGTGTGCGTTTTGTTTTTGATTTCCCAGATATACTTAGAAATGTTCAAAAACAACACATCCTATTGGGAGCCAGGTACAATAGAAACGAATCGTGAACGTGATTTACATAATCCAGGATCCAAAGTTCTCGCATAAAAGGCACTTATATCAGATCAGAAAGAGGCTGTTAGAGGATTCTAACGGTCTACCTCAGGAAGAGGAGGAAGTAATGGACACAATATTTGACACATTCAATATGCAAAGGAAGCAATTTCAGAACCGCGGGAATCAAGCAGAAAAAGAAAATTTACAGAGCTTTTGATGATTAATCCGAAGAGGAAAAAATATTAAAGACCCCTGCGAGGTAAAAGCTTGGGAGGGGGGTGTTATGGGTCCTTACCTATAACTACCGAATGAACTCTTCCTAACACTATGTATACTACGCCTCTCAAGAGAGAGAGGGACGAATCGAATCGAGCCGTTAGTACTTCACTCCAAACCAGACTGACAGTCATACTAACACCTTTCACATCTTGTAGTATTATTCTGTGTAATATATCTTCGTTATTTCTACTCTTGTGTGCGTGTTGTTCTTCCTTGTTCCTAACCTGTGTGTGTGTGTGTGTGTGTGTGTGTGTGCATTCGTATGCTTATATACACGTGCATATAATAGAATGAATATAAAATTTCTATCTATCTCATTCACTTCTTATCTATCTATTATTTACTCTCTTAAATTTTTTCATATCTGTCACTCTCTCTCTCTCTCTCTTTCTCTCTCTGTTCATATCTATGTATGTATATATTCCATGTGTGTGCATGTGTATGTGTGTATGCGCGTATATATATGTAAATATATCACTCATATATAGACAATGTATATGCTAGTTTTATACTATATAATATACGTGTTTGTTACACACACACACACACACACACACATATATATATATATATATATATATATATATATATATATATATAAATATATATATATATATATATATATATATATATATATATATATATAAAATTAATATGTATGATATCCTGATCTAACAAGCACTCTTGTACAATCTACTCGGCTGGTGATAAGCGTTTTCTTCTAAATAGCGATTACAGTAATTCTGTAACAGGCACTTAACTCACTCAGAAGGAAATGTTCATGTTTATCGAAAGACCGAGTCTATAATTTCCTTTCTGTTTTTTTCTTTCTCTTCTTTTTAGGTATTCTACGAAGCCATGTGATTAGTGACAGCAACGCGGAAGAATGGAAAAATGAACGTAATAGCAACACTGGTGTATTTAAGCTTTTCGCCTACACTCATTTCGCCCAACTCAAGAGAAGACTTGTCTGACAGAATTCTATTTAAAATGCGCATCAAACACGGCAAGAATTAATCCTTTAATTATACGCTTTATATCTTGTGTATTTTATATATAAAGCTTAATGTTTGTCTATGTGTGCCGTCGAATATCAGAAAAGTATTAATATAGAAAGTTGGTCTTTTGTCCGTGTGTAAGCAAATATTACGTAAAATCATGATATCAAAAATATACAATTTTATCTGATTGTTTGCATTATTTACATTATTCGGACTGTTATCCTCATGTTCATTGCCATATTCACAACGTTTCGGCCGTTGTACGCTCCAGTCTTCTTCAGGTGATTGGAATTTCGAACCGCACCCTTTATTTCGTCCACCGAGGTAGATTGTTCTAGTTCCACGTGCCATGACTCTTCCAGATGTCTCAGTTATTTCCCTTTAACTCAACTCTCCAAGCTGTTGCTTGGCATTGAACTGGCAACTTATTTGGGCCTAATCACTGCATATAACCAACGTCTCTATCCATTGGGCTATGTGTATTGAACCAAAATATTTGTTTTTTGTTATTTATTGAGTGTTATGTAATTAATCATTATTACAGGATTTTAGAAATACATGATAAAGTATATTTGCATATTTGTTAGTTTCTGTTCTTTTATTATTCTTGTTCCTTAATTAGTTTTTCTTTTTTTATATTCTTTCACAATCGTGGCTTTGTTGACTTGCTTGTGGTGAAATGATTAAACGCCTAAGAAGAAACACACACACACACACACATACACACACACACACACACACACACACATACACACACACACACACACACACACACACACATATATATATATATATATATATATATATATATATAGCATGACACTTCGGCAGAATTGAGTCACTGTCGGTCACTATGTGTTTATCTAAATCTAAAAATAAACACGCTAAAACTCACTTTCATTCCTGCCCTGCGCCGACGGCTTAGTGGTAGAAGTTCCGACTGACGCCAATTCAGTCGGGTTTCGATCCTAGCAATAGGCAGCCGGACTGATGAGCTGCGAAACAGTCTGTCTGTGGATAACAAATATATATATATATATATATATGTGTGTGTGTGTGTGCGCGTGTGTGTGTGTGTGTACGTGATTTGCATGTGCCTGATTGAATTTGGATTAGCATCCAATGTATTTGGAAATGTTGGATTCTGGAATGTTTTCACGGTGTCTATGTAGATTTTGTAATTGTGGAATGAAATTTGTTTGACGTATAGTACACACACACTCACACGCACACACACACACACACATATATATATATATATATATATATATATATGTGTGTGTTTACGGCCCTCAATACTTACATGAAGAGAAGAAATACATTGAAAACACTTTCAAGCATCTTCCTTGCCATAATTATTTTATATTCAATGCAAAACAAAAGGCTCATAAAATATATCCAAAATAGAAAATTGGTCCCTCGTAGCAAACACCACGAATAAACAGATTATATTGTCCTACCAACTAACTCTATAGCAACTACCAATGAAAAGAACATCTAAACACAACATTAAATTTGTTAGTATTATATCCAAAACAATAAAAGTCAATATTAAACAGAACACTCAGCTAAAATTTGAAGTACCAATTTACTCGATTGCCTGTAATAATTGTCACCAAAATTACATGGGAAAAACGTTAATAAATCTAAATAAAAGATTGTATTAATACAAAAGAGTCATTTTACAAAACAATTCATCAAACGTATTACTTGCTTGCCATAAAGAGCCTGACCAAAATTTTGACACAAAAAAATGCTATTCTAATAAAACCATAAAACAATTCCCAAAGTGGAAAATGTTTAGAAAGTGCTTTTATCGGAAGATCGTCCACAGTAAATTTATACCGTGGCTTTTACAACACTTCGCCATCCTTAGGCGATCTTTTATGAAAGTGTGGGATATCTAATAATAAAATTGATAGAAACAAAACAAAAACAAACAATTTCAATCTAAATGAAATCGACCAGAACATATGCCCGCTTCGGCCAAATTCCCAGCAGTTTTGTGCATATGTGTAGTTGCATCAACGTAACAAATTTAATCCGATTATGTCCTAAAGGACAAAACGCGTCGCATGGAAAATGTTTTCACTTTGTCATACATTTTCCCCCATGTTGTTCTTGATATATATATATATATATATATATATATATATATATATATATATATATATATATATATATATATCGATATCGCATCAGTGAACATTGAAGTCAACACTTAAAGGCAATAGGCTGTTTCATGCTAGACGCAATCGTCAGGCCACCCGTGTTATTTTTTTTGTCGGCTATTTGTGTACACGAGTCAGAGGTGTATTGTGGGCAATCTATTTTGGCGGTTATTTTGAGGGAAGTCATTTATTTGTATATGTATTTATTTGGGTAAAATTATTTTGCTTCTTTTTATTTATTTTTTTTTTTATATTTTTCATTTTTATTTTTATTTCTTATCTTATATGTTTGTTTATTTATTTTAATTTTAATCGGTGTTTCATTAACGTAGCAAAACATTGTACAGCTTATTTAATAGTTTTGTTTTGGTTTGGGAAGATAATTAAACCTATTTATTAAATTCTGGGGTTGATTGCTGTATTTTACTCTAACTATTATTTTTTAATTTGTTTATTTCTTCATTTATTTATTTGGAATGATTATCTTTACTTGTTTTTTCTAACGATTAATTTATCAAGGATCGGTTTGTTAGTTTGTTTATTTATTTGAAATAATTTGGATTAATTTTTTTTGCTTGTTTTGTATTATTTATTTATTATACGGTATATTTTTATTTGCTCTTTTTGTTATATAACGGTTACAGCTATGTTTTTTTCCGATTTTTAATTTAATTTTTATAGTCTAACTAATATTCTGGTCATAATGGTTTGTTAATTTATTTTATTATTAACGTTATTTATTTGGGTTCATTGATTTTGTATTTTTTTTTTTTTTTATTTATTCTATTTCGTCTATTGTTAGAATGGTGTGATTTGGTAATGTGTTTGGGTTAATTTATTTTACTTATTTTATTGTCATTTTGTTTATTTTTTTATTTTATTCTAAATTTTTTCAGTTTTTGATTTTTAAATAATATAGTAAAAATTTGTTTTCATGTCTGCATTTTGAGGTGAGCTCGGATCGTTTATTTAATAATTTATTTTGGCCTGGGAAGTTAATGATAGCTATTTTTGCCTCCAAGAAAAGTTTGCAAGTTTTGGATTGGGTGTTGTAGGCTGATGATCTTTTCCTCATTTTCCAAGATATTTTTAGTGTGATATGCGTTTTTTTAAAATTTCCCAGATATATTTAGAAAGCATTGTGCTGTTCGCGTATTTACTATTTGTGAAAGATGTTTTGTGTGCATCATCGCTTTGATTCTAAGGTACTTCAGTTACTCCTATGTATACTTTTTCTTCATTATCTGGTGATTTTATCGTGGCTTGGTATATTACGTTGTTTTTTAAGCAATTACCGTTTAAGAGACATTTCTTCTGCAGTTAAACGTGGGTTTAATTTCTTCATGTGGTTTGTTGATAGTTTTCTTATTATGGTTTTTAATAACTGTGCCATGTTCTCGGTACATCTGTAGCTGATTTTTCCTGTGTTTCTGTTGAATTTTGTGTGTATGGTGCTTGGTTCCGGGTAGTGTTTGTGTAAGAGTTTTAAGAATATTTTTCCTACGTTTAGTTTTAAGTTTTTGCTGTACAGTGGGTAGAACCATATAATATTTCTTTTCCTGTTGGCCTGTTATGTGTTCTGTGATGAGTATGTGAGTATTGCCTGGAATCCACTATCTTTTACGGCTATTCGTAGTCTTTCTTAGCTTTATTAAATATGGAGGAATTGTCGGAAAGTATGCAGTTAATTCATTTTGATATCTGTTTTATTATAGAAGGCGGGTTATTGGAAGATGTGTGTGTGTGTGTCGGTGAGTGTGTGTGTGCGCGCACGCGCGTGGGTGTGTATGTATGTATGAATGCATAATCGTTGAAATTGAAAGGAGAAATAACCAACAGCGATCTTATCTATGTAGTATTTTGTTAGTAATTTCTGATGTGAATTTTCATTTCCTTCTTCTATGTGCTCTAATCGTTCAGGACGTGGACGAGAAGGGCTCTCCACAACTTGCTATTAATACTATCTGTTCGGAAACTGTGAATTTTGCCATCGCTTCTACTTTGCGTTTTGCCATCTGTTCATATGAGCTCCTCTTCTAGTTGCTTTTATTCCTACCTTTTCCTCTTTTGTCCTGTGAGTGTCATGTTTTACAAACCCTCCTTCCTCATTATGTGTCCAAGAAGAATCTTTTTTTTGTTTCTGATTCTTAAACAGATGTCCTTTTTGTTTTCGTTTAACATTAAATTTTCCCGTTTGATTACATTCTTCATCCCTGGCATTTATCAGCATCCTTTTGCCTCCAGACTTCTCTTCATCTATGAAGAAATTACATTACGTACATTATTGGAACTGTTATCCTCAGCTTCATTGTCATATTCATAAAGTTTCTGCCGTTGTAAGCTCCGGCCTTCATCAGATGATTGGAATTTCGAACCGAACCATTTATTTCTTCCACCGGGGTAGATTGGTCTAGTTCCACGTACTATGCCTCTTCCAGATCTCTCAGTTATTTCCCTTTAACTCAATGGCTTGGTATTGAACTCAACTTTTTGGATCTAGTCACTTAATGTACGCCGAAACATGGACATGTGTTTGTGGGTCTTTGTTTGAATATTCGAACTTCTTCTTGCAGGAAAATGAGGGATTCTCTTGTAACTCAGGCTTTTGTATAACACGCAATTTTCTTGCGTGTGCATATCCTAAGTTCAGTTAGTATAATTTTCGTGTTTATGTTACTGTACCCAGTGGCATACAGTGAGGCTCGATTCTGCATTGGTGGCTTTCTAGTTTAGCTATTTAAACTCCAAGATCCTTTGATCTTCGAAGATGATATCGAGTTTAAGAAATTACTTTAATATCGAGGTCATCAGAAATAAACTTCTCTAAGATGAAGCCTCCTGATGCACATGAAATGCATTCCTGGAAAATTCTGGTTAGAATCACACGTGCAATCCCACAGATAAAGAGCAAAGACACCTAAAAACGTTGGGAAATTTTGATGTAATTTAAGAGGGACAGAATCAAAGAAAATTATATCTTCACCCCGTTTATTTTAGTTTCACTTTCTTTTTTGTAATATTTCTGCAACATATTTTCATATAGATCAACCGGAAATGCGTTAATGCGTAGTTGAGGGCGGACTTATTTATGCTATAAGTCTAATTTCTTTTAGTATATATATTCCAGGCATATAGAAGACAGGAAAGAGATAATATTTATTATTTGGAAATATGAAGTGTGGAAGATATTTTATTTATTAGCTTCTACATATTCTTGAATGAGAGCATATTATCAGGTCACATGATGCATATAAATCGTTGAATGATGGGCTAAAATTTCGTGCTCCGACCCACCCTGCATAATCCTACCAAATTATAAGATGACTTTTGGGAGATGATTTTTCGTTCGGTCTGAGCACTTTTGAAAATTTTAATTCGTCCTTGCTTTGAATATTGCTGCCACATCTAGTCTAGTAATCCTGCTATATATTTAGAGAGACATGATAAAATCCAAGGAAGAATCTGCAATCTGTCAGACCGGCTTCAGTCCCTTCCTACCGCCCTTACGTTGCTTTCGTATGTCTCTTTTATAAATACTTTCACGGTAAGTGTTCTAATCAATTCTCCTCTGTTACATCGACTTTATGGGTTTACGAGCAGTACGGGACTGGCGGCAAGGTCTCATCATTTTAGAGATGAAGTGGCTTGATGTAACCGCACCTAACAGTTTATTCTATCGCACTTCTCGCTTGTGGAACTCTATTCCAGCTTCTTGCTTCCCAGTCAGCTTTGACCTTCAAACATTTGAATGCAATGTCAATCGTTATCTTCTGCCTTCTTAATTCTTTTTATTTTATTGTCCTTTCTTCTTAATAGTAGCTTTTCTTATATTCTCTAATACTCTGTAACATTTTCTGTTCTAGTGGCTTTATTCCCTTGATTGGGATGAAACGAAAAAAAACACCTTCGGATAGTTACAAAGTTGAAAGCGTCTAAAAAGAAACCAATTGTCACCATTGGAGAGAGTGTGGGTAAACGGAAGTAAGAGGTGCTAGATTTTGTTTCATCAGTCTATCCACGCTGTCATATAAAATATTTTCTTTATTTGAAGGAAAAATGAAAAAAGAAATCATCATTTTTTCCCATCTTTAATTCTCAAATATTTCGATTACGCCGAGACTAGGTTACATTTTTTAATTCATGTACACTGGTGGCTAGTCTGTCTTCACAGTTTAGCGTATGTAGTAGTGAGTCAACTGAGAAATGTTTCATAAGCATTGTGATACAGCTATACAGCCTCGAGTCCATTACCATTCGCGCGGTTGTCTATAAAAATCATATCTGCCTGCTGACGATATGAATATCTTGCTGTTTTTTTAAATAGAAAAGTTCTACGTTAACTGACTACTACAATCTCCTACGTGCGTAAGATGTTTTCAACCGCGATCCATGACCAAGGATACTTCGTCTAATCTTATTTATTTCGGCTCAGTTTTTGCTTGTCCCGCACTCAACAGCACTGGTCAGCAGGCAGTTCAGTGTAAGGCCCTAGGATTTTTCCCTAGTTGATTAAAATGTTGGTTCGTGAATTGTACTTGGCAGATTGCAGGGGAATGAAACTCGGAGTTTTAGTGATTTAGGCACATTAATACGACACACATTGGTATATCAAAAACTCTGTCTAGTGATACTGATAAATCGTCAAGTTTACAATCTTAAGCTATTTAAGCTTTTAATACGCTACGCTCACACATATACATATATTAGTCATACATGAAAATAAATTCAACCTCAACCTTAATCTAAAGAATGCCACGTTCATTATAGAGAAATTAACTGTTTAGGCGGAAAATTCTTCAGAATGCCGCTATTGAACTTTGTCAAAATATAAATCTGTGTACCGGATAATTTCAAAAATCTCCTTTCCTGAAAGAATTACTTCTTTATCAAGTGAACATACATAACTATAAAACATCAAGAAATGTTGCGTTCCAAACTTTTATATTTTGAATATATTATACATAATAATTCATTATCTCTTTATGTGTAGGCGTCCTCCGAGGGTACCAAGTATAAACTCAATATAGAAATTCATTATCTATTTATTGTTAGGCGTACTCCGAGGGTACCAAGTATAAACTCAATATAAAAATTCATTATCTCTTTAATGTTAGGCGTACTCCGAGGGTACCAAGTATAAACTCAATATAGAAATTCATTATCTCTTTATTGTTAGGCGTCCTCCGAGGGTACCAAGTATAAACTCAATATAGAAATTCATTATCTCTTTATGTGTAGGCGTCCTCCGAGGGTACCAAGTATAAACTTAATATAGAAATTCATTATCTCTTTAATGTTAGGCGTCCTCCGAGGGTACCAAGTATAAACTCAATATAGTAATTCATTATCTCTTTATTGGAAGGCATCCTCCGAGGGTACCAAGTATAAACTCAATATAGAAATTCATTATCTCTTTATTGTTAGGCGTCCTCCGAGGGTACCAAGTATAAACTCAATATAGAAATTCATTATCTCTTTATTGTTAGGCGTCCTCCGAGGGTACCAAGTATAAACTCAATATAAAAATTCATTATCTCTTTATTGTTAGGCGTCCTCCGAGGGTACCAAGTATAAACTCAATATAGAAATTCATTATCTCTTTATTGTTAGGCGACCTCCGAGGGTACCAAGTATAAACTCAATATAGTAATTCATTATCTCTTTATTGGTAGGCGTCCTCCGAGGGTACCAAGTATAAACTCAATATAGAAATTCATTATCTCTTTATTGTTAGGCGTCCTCCGAGGGTACCAAGTATAAACTCAATATAGAAATTCATTATCTCTTTATTGTTAGGCGACCTCCGAGGTACCAAGTTTAAACTCAATATAGAAATTCCTTATCTATTTATTGTTAGGCGTACTCCGAGGGTACCAAGTATAAACTCAATATAAAAATTCATTATCTCTTTATTGGTAGGCGTCCTACGAGGGTACCAAGTATAAACTCAATATAGAAATTCATTATCTCTTTATTGTTAGGCGTCCGCCGAGGGTACCAAGTATAAAATCAATATAGAAATTCATTATCTCTTTATTGTTAGGCGTCCTCCGAGGGTACCAAGTATAAACGCAATATAGAAATTCCTTATCTCTTTATTGTTAAGCGACCTCCAAGGGTACCAAGTATAAACTCAATATAGAAATTCATTATCTCTTTATTGTTGGGCGACCTCCGAGGGTACCAAGTATAAACTCAATATAGAAATTCATTATCTCTTTATTGTTAGGCGTCCTCCGAGGGTACCAAGTATAAGCTCAATATAGAAATACATTTTCTTTTTATGGTTAGGGGTCCTCTGAGGGTCATGCCTCAATTCCATCTTTTTTCCGTTTAAGAACGTCCTCAGATCTTTAGTAAATATATATATGCAGATGGTACCATGGGTTATTGGTATAATTACAAAAATCTTGATGACCAATGCCTAGGAAAACCGATACCCAAATGGATGTTTTCCAGATCATTACAGTTTTAATCTGGTTATGTCTAGGTATCCCCCCCACTTATCCGCATAAATTGTGTCTTTTTATTCGAAAGATTCTTCCCTGACAGGCCCCTGGGCCTTTTGCAATGTGAACGTCACTGTAAAAAATTCTCCGTTTTGACTGGCACGTCCTCCCAGGGAAGAAGAGTCTTGTGATATTCAATACCTCCAAAATTAAGAATTGTTTCTCAGTCACAGATTAGAAACTGTATCTTTTATAGTCATAATAAAAACTGTGGCCCTTTACCTCATTATGATTCCTTGCCTGGAACGTCACACGTCAAGTGGTACGCATATAAAGGGTGTTTCATTAAGACGGATTATATATAAGGATGTTTCATTAAGACGGATCAAAGTCAGCAGTAAATAAATCAATGATATTGGTGTACATTTATTGATTTCTATATTGGATAATGTTGTTTAAGTCGTGGCAATTTTGTGTGAAAAATAATATCGCAAAAATGTCCGCCAATTCTGAAAGAAGAGAAAAAAATTATTAGACAGGTTCCGCAACCATATATGAAAGTTGGCATTATAATAAAAGTTTTTATATAGTCTCTAAATGCGCTCATCGGTGGCTATTCATTAAAGACCGTCTTCAATGTTCAGGAGACGTAGCTAGAATGGAAGAGTTAAGAGTTCCATGTCAGGTCTTATTCAGTGAATTCTCTTCAAGGACCAACCCAAAACAACACTGAAAGTCACTACAGTTGAGCACATATCGTTTGAAACACAAATACAAGAGCTTAGCCACTAATGTTCCATTAGCATCGTAATCAAAAACTTCCAGAAGAGCAAAGGAAGAAGTCAACGACAAGGGAGAAAGGCTCGACAAAATTGGCCTCGTCTTCCACGAATATTACAATGCAGTCAATGCTATTATGGGATACGAGATAAAGTCGTCAACGACGATGAACACTTATTTGACATTCGGAATATCTTACAGGTTGGGTATACTTTATCCGGTTTCCTTAAGACCAGTTGCGTATCAACGTAGACAATTTCACGAATCAATGGACCTTCTAATACAATATGCAAGAAATAATAAGTATACTCAAGTTCAATACGACAGTCATAGGTATTACAGCAAGTTCATATTACGAGACTAATCACATGAAAATATTTCACTCTGAAATAGATACTGTCAAAGAACTTCTACATTTCATTAAATAAATGCCAACTTCTACCAAAGTGTAAATATCTTTCGATTTGTGGTACATTTTTTAAAATTTGTTGTCTTAAAATGTTTCATTCTTTTTTTTTATGCTAACAACTTATCACATTACTTCTTTTGCCGGTACTATATTATATGCAAATAATTAACTGAGTAGTGAGATCGATAATCAGTGGCTGCTTCATACTTTCAGCTCAAACAACACCTATATGATGTTCATAGGTAAAGTCCAATGATTGTCGGATTCAGAGCAATGTGCCGGAATAATGAATATGTCAGACTATTGAATCTCGAATTATTGGGATTTTGTTTGGGTAACGAGGGCAAGACTGACTATTATTGAAAACTGTCGTTAATAAAGTAATCAAGTCAAGTAACATACGTGACACTCGGCGGAAATATTTTCCAGCAGTAGGTTACGGTTTCTGTTTATGGTAGCCTTGTTACTAATCAAGGCTACAGTTTGACATGTTATTCGACACAAATAGTTAACAAACTTGTCTAGCTAGATCAATTATAACTAAGTAGTGAGTTCTATATTCAGTGGCCGCTTCATCCTTTTATCCCCGACCTAAAGTTACGCTTACGAAATCATTATATGGGGTGGAAATAATATCAGAATTTTTATCGAATCTCTTTATTCTTACCAAGGTGTAAATATCTGGACGATAAAATTAACATTTATTTAATTTTATTTCCTCATGTATCGGTTTAGCACAAACATGTGATGTTCATAGGTAAAGTCCAATGATCCATTCAGAGCAATGTGCCGGAATAATGAATATGTCAGACTATTGAATCTCGAATTATTGGGATTTTTGGGGGGTAACGAGGGCAAGACGGACTGTTATTGATAAGAAATGAATTGTTCAAAGTAATCAAGTCAAGTAACATACGTGACACTCGGCAGAAGTTGTTCTAGCAATATGTTACTGTTTTTATTTTCGGTAGCCTTGTTACTAACCAAGGCTATAGTCTGACATGTTATTCGACGTATAGCGGGAGGGAAGAGATGGATTCCTTCCCAATGGTATTTGTGCGTAAATGAATAAAAAGTACCCGATTGAAATTCGAACCCATCTCTCCGTCTTCTCGTCTCCGAACCGTTATTCATTAGACACCGCACTTTGATAAACAAGAAAAACAAAAAAACAACTTGAATGATTTCCGCGATTACTAATACTTTCTTCATAAAGATCGGCATTGATATATACCGTATTTTTCAGCTTACAAGACGCTCCAGCATCCGTAAACTGGAAAGAAAATTCTAAGAAAAAAAAATCTTATACAACAACACATTGACCATACGTCCCTCACATACTGGCGCCACGTATTGTTTACATTAATTACTCGTTAGATTTTGTTTGTATGGCAATGACATACTAGTCAAGAGGAGAAAGCCTCTCACCGCTGCTAGTAAACAGAGCATGTTTAAACTTGTGGCTCAGCTCTAGGAAGGTTTATAGCCATGGAAATACTTGTAACAGCTAAGTACTTAGGTTACCTCACATAAAACGTTGAATTAGATAGACAGCTAACATTATAGTGTATTGACACAAAATACACATCCACGTCCACGTCCCTATCAGTCAAGCCAATTAGGGGACAGCCCAAGCTTAGCTGAGCCTGCGCGTTGCCTTACATTCGTCGTGGAAGACGTATTTTTCAGGGAACTTTTTAGCAAAAAGTGCGCCTTTAAGGCGGAAAACACGGCAAGATTTCATCACAAATATAAATTGGAGAATATCTCTCGTAATGCTCAAAATGTCTGACCATTATATAAAGTTGTAAAAGTGAAGTGTTCAGTTGTAACCAAGTTCCTCCAACCGGATAGCTTAGGCTAGCCGTATTTAAGCTATTTTCTGATACGGTTCCCGGTTACACTTGTTTATTATTGGGACTCTTTTTCTTCTGTCTGTGGTATCGATTCAAGTCGTTGACGATCGTGGTAACGCGTCGGAATAAAAATACTTCGTGATGGCTCGATGCGTCGTAGTAAGTTAATTCTTGTTGTAGCATACCAACGGACGACAATGGGTATTGTTGTGGTAGGATCCACCTAATTTGCATAGTGGAGTACCGACGATATAAATATGGTTGGTACCGGGAAGACAGGGAGGCGAATCAAGAGATTCAACTAGAGACTCTGCCCGACTGCGACTTAGTCAACACATTCTCCAGGAACGGTCTTCCTAGAAATATACAAAATACTATATGTAAATATTGTGTACACTTTCTTGTTTCAATACATTTTGTTCTAAGTACATTTTGTGTTGCATTATTATTCCATGCATTAGTCAAGTTTCAACAGGTATGTACCCATTCACATAAATACAGTATTAAATACTGTATGTTGGTCTAGAGTTGGAGATTCACTTGACTGACTTCTAGCAGTTGACTATTTCTACGCGGCTGGCGAATCTTATATGTGTTGTTCTTGCACTAAGTATTATTGTTCATTACCAACCTTTGTTTGATTATTTTATTCAGTAACCTTCACTAGGTTACACCAATTCTGATAAGGAAAATAGTCTGCTGTGACTTGACGTACCTTAAAGAAAATGGAGAATCTTTCTTCTAAAAAATAAACAATTATTTATATTTTCTCTTTCTTACTTTTATTCGTCAATCAGTCAATGATAATTTTCTACTAGCACAGTAAATGAAATAAGTTATTTCTCTTACATATGTGATCGGACAAGCAATTGCCAGTTTAGATACTTTCTTTCAAAGTAGCAGGGAACATTCTACGGCCAAAACAACTTCCGGGTTTACCGGTAACAGGTATTGTCTGACTGAAAATGCTACTGAGAATCTTGTCTAGTTTACTGACAGACTACGATTTTTCAGAAGTAAATTGCCACCGATTTCTCGATGAGTAATCACAATGTATCAATAACAAACAAGTGACCTACAAAAATAAACCATGACTCGCAAACGAATATAGCCTAAAGATGGATAGTATAAGCGATCCGGCTGGAGTGAATGGGACAGTGTATTGGTGCCGTAACCAGGATTCGACACTGTCTTATTACGGGTAACAGCTGGAGACTTAACTAGGAGACCAGTGTTTCTCACAGTGGTTGAGCAATGGCACGACTAGAAGCTAATGATAATGTCATGACACACTTGACAAAATCTTTAAAGGTATACATTTAAATGTTATGAAATAAAACAATGGATTTAAAAAATGAACAAATATGATCTTACTATATTTCAGTGTTTCTATTCAATTATATTAGCGACTTTTTTACCATTACTGTTTCTACACACACACACATATATATATATATATGTTGTGAGCTGCTGGGACCAGAAAGAAAGGCAGGGAAAGAAGAAGGTAGGTTGAACAGGGTGTATTTAAATAACAGAAAATATGTACAAAATAAGTGTGTTATTAATCAGCAGATAGAAGTGTCCGTCCGAACAGTCAGGTTGCACTGCATCCCGACTGCTTACTTATGAAGTCTCGCAATTTAGTATTTATGAAGGTGGAAGAATTCATTCTAATGTAGAGAGCTCGCCATAACAATATATATATATATATATATATATATATATATATATATATATATATATATATATATATGTATATATTCAACATTTGATAAGACGCCAGAAATGGCTATTTTGTAGTCATTTCATAACATATTTACGTTATCATTTTCGATTAAATTATATATATATATATATATATATATATATATATATATATATATATATTTATATATATATATATATATATATATATATATATATATATGCATATGCATATATATATATATATATATATATATATATATATATATATATATATATATATATATATATGCATGCATGCAATAACTATTATATGCGGCATACTTAAGAGGAAAACTGCACTAGGAAAATTAAAAAGGTCAGAGAAATAGAAAATATCTACATTACCATTGCATGAAGCTCGTATAAAACAGTTCATATTAGCATGCAATTTCAAAGATTACCGATTATACAGCCAAGAATTATCGGAAAGTTGAAAAAAAGAAATGATAATTAACGAAATCCTTCACAAATGTAGCATTATTCAGTTTTATTAGAAGTCTAAAACATCCACTGATTTCATTGATCGAGGAGAATTTTACCTGTCAATATTTCTGAGATAAGGCATTATGTACATTATTTACATTATTCGGACTATTGTCCTCATCTTTGTTGCCATATTTTATTTCAACGTCCCTGTCTTTCAGTAACTGTCTATATTTCTGAGATAAGGATATATGTAGATTTTTTACATTATTCGGACTATTGTCCTCATCTTTATTGCCATATTTAAAACTCCGTTTCGGCCTTTCAGTATCTGTCTATATTTCTGAGATGAGGTATTATGTAGACTATTTACATGATTCGGATTGTTGTCCTCATCTTCGTTCCCATGTTTATTACAAAGTTTCGGCCTTTCAGTTTCTGGTTACATTTCTGAGATGGTGTATTATGTACACTATATACATTATTCGGACTATTGCCCTCATCTTTCTTGCCATATTCATTACAACGACTCGCCCTTTTGGTATCTGCCTATATTTCAGAGATGAAGTATTATTTACATTATTTACATTATTCAGATTATTGCCCTCATTTTGTCGCCATATTTATCACAACGTTTCAGCCTTACAGTATCTGTCTATATTTCTGAGATCAGGTATTATGTAGATTATTTACATTATTCCGACTATTGTCCTCATCTTTGTCGCCACATTTATTACAACATTTCGGCCTTTCAGTATCTCTCTATATTTTGAGATGAGGTATTATGTACATTATTTACATTATTCGAACTATTGTCCTCATCTTTGTCGCCATATTTATTACAACGATCCGGCAGTTGTACGCTCTGGCCTTCTTCAGTTTGTTGAAATGCCGAACTTAACCAGCTTCTACCATCCATGCAGCGTAAAGAATTGAATCACCCCCTACTTACAACACCGAGCAAATGTCATAAGTGGCGACCCAGAAACATTAGATAAAGTATTGGTCAGTATAAGTAGTACCCTACAATATAACAACTAGTATGTGTACATGGCAGCAGCCCAACAAAACTGGGATGGGCGGGTACAAGAAGAGGACAACAACACTCAGAAAACAGTCTGCCTGCCTTATGTGAAGGGGCTGTCAGAGAAAATACAAAGGATCTTCTGTCCATATAACATCAGGACAACCTTCAAATGCTTGACGACACTTCGCAGATATCTCTCCCGAGTAAGACCTCCCATAGAGGAGAATATGACTAAAGACTGTGCAGCTGCGGAAAGAAATATAAAGGGGAGACAAGCCGCCCCCTTATGGTAAGACTTCAAGAACACTAGAAATCTGTTACAAGAGTGGAAGTGGAAACATCAGGCGTGGTTGACCACATATGGAGAGAGAAGTGAGATCACCGCCCTTTGTGGGATCAGGTTGACATCATAGACAAAGAACGCCATTGGAAAATTCGTAAACTTAAGGAATCAGCACATATGCTAAGCCACAAAAATCTCTTGAACCGACCAAGCATAAAAAAGAATACGATATGGGATCCAGTAATAAGGAGTGCCAGAGAAAAGCGATAATAACAACAGCAATTGCGATATGAGCTCTGGTAAAAAAACGATTCCTGAATGTATTAGGTTTATAATTCTCAGAAATTCATACACAGAGGACAAAAGGCGTTAGTTAGATCCAGTGACAAGACCCAAAGTATGTGAGTGTGAGTTCAATACCCGGTTGAAACTGTGGAGAACTTGGAGAGGTAAATTAAGCAGGAGATAACTGATAACTGACATCCATTAAACATGGCACGTGGAATTAGAACAGTCTACCCCAGTGAGCGAAATAAAGGCTTCAGTTCGACATTTTAACCACCTGAAGAAGGCCGGAGCGTACAACGGCCGAAACTTTGTAACAAATATGGCGACAAAGATGAGGAAAATAGTCCTCATAGTATATATGAGAAATTAAATAATGAGAATTATACCAATAACGAAAAATCTGTCAAATTCTTTCGAGACTCTTTTATATAAAACGTTTAGCCATCAAACAAAATCTAAATAAGTGGATTGTCAAACACATTATCAATTAAAAAAAAATCTTAGAATGAAGGAATTGACTGGTACAGTGACAGCTTTCATAGTAGGCGTTGAATACATATAACCGTGTTTCTCCTAGAATGAGTTCGCAAGAAGCCTGAAAAATAGACTGACAAGAAATTAAGCATAGTTCACTGGCAAATGCCTCGTTACAGTTACTGAACATTCAAAACAAAGAGCGTAGACCAAGTAGGAAGACATCAAACGATAACCACTTACATGCTGCAACATCAAACAGAGGAACCCAAATAGATTCAATTTCCTGATAAAAGTAGTATCCTATCGGCGTCTGTCAGCCTTGTGAAAGTCAATCAGAGCTGACCAATATAATACGTGTCAGGTTTGGTAGCTTCGAGCAATTCCTCCTTTGACCGCAAATATTGTATAAAGCGTTGCATATTGAGATAAAAATAATAGCATTACAAATACTGAAAATCTTGAAATAAAATGCCACTTTAATGAAAACTATTTTATGAATGAATGAAGTATTTCTGTAGATACTATTTTGAAAAAAAGTTCAAACCCTTGTTGTTTAATAGGGATAAAGATGGAAGATTGTCGGTGAAGAGTTTGTCTCGTCTTTCTGATTCATATTTCATCAACTAGTTAGCGACCTGTATCATGTGTATGTGTTAATTAAAATATTCCCATCGTTTTGTTAACAAATGCGTACATCAATAAAACTGAAAATGATGTTGATCTATGAAGGATTGAGGCGATAACGAATATAAGCATTTTAGATCGAACTGGGATGTGCAGGCATTATCAACTTCGGTCTATCTGGCTAAAATTTAGAATGTCTATATCGAAATGTTAAGATAAGTTAAGAAGACATTGAAATGTTATTTCCAAACTCAGACAAAAAAAAGTGGTATTATCATCACTCATATGTGGGACGACCTGAATTACAGCTAATGTTTCAATATCAAATCTATATGTCAAAATCATATATATATATATATATATATATATATATATATATATATATATATATATATATATATATATATATATATATAACTACATTTAGAATGCTTAACTCGCCAAAATTTAAAAGGGTGTTCAACTCTAATTCCAGACTGGAAACGAAAAACAATAAACCATAGCGATATCCTGAGCGATTGGAGAGCACTCTGTTATTGAACCTAATATAAGGCTCAAGGTACACTCAAGGTAGAGCATAACTAAGTGAAGATGTAAGCGAGAAGGAAAAGGGAAGTAAGAGAGTATTATGAAGGCGAGTAGGTTAGATATCGGTTGACCCTAGACTTCAAGAGACCAAGTATGTAGTGGTCAGAAAAGCATTCTCTCGGGAGTCAGTTCCACAAAGTAACACCTCTGGGAAAGAAACTGTCTGAGTAGAACTTACGAAAGGAACAAAGGGAATTGTATGTATGTATGTATGTTGCGGCATTCACCCTGGATCGGTTAAGCCGGCTCCTTCCAAGGAATTCACCGCGTCCAGAACGAAGGCCGACCAAGCACGGTGATCCGTCGCCAATGTTGAAACGAGCGACAGCCATTCCCGATTCAAACGGCGGCGAATTCTTGAAACGGAGTAACAAGGGAGTTTGACCTTCACACGCGGTCCCCACACCTCGCGTGCTATCCCAATGGGGGGAGGAATATGCTCTTACTTGCCGCAGAATTTCCACAGACGCAGAGGCAGGAGTAACCAAGAGGCCGCCGGATGCCGGTGCAGACGCCGAATGGTTTTGAATTCAGAGTTGACCTTCTCCTAGACCAGTTGCCATCCAAGGCTATAGAACCCAGTCTGTCCTGCTATTTACCCATAGTTGGAGGGAGAAGAAGAGGATTCACACCTTTCCCAAGGGTGTTAGCACGTAAGTGAATGTAACGGATTCGACTGGAATTCGAACTCGGCTCTACGATTCCTCAATCCGAGCCGTTATCCATTACTCCACCGTGCAAAGGGAATTTGACCCACTCCCCGTGAACATCTCACGGCGGCTCCATGCTATCAATGTCTGGAATATTTGAACAAAGGAATGTAACTCGTACAAACATCTTCTATAATAATATCGATATATTATTGTTAGGCTGCCAACGTTTTATCTACGGGATTAGGGTTGCAGGGTGGATAATAATTCATCATACACAAGGTCGCGTAAGCTCAGCCGAGGCTGAACCGTTACGATGTGCTCGCACCAGCCTAGATATGGTATTACTTGTAATGTTTCAGTTAGAAATATGTACTTTAGTATGAAATGTACAAAGTCCGACAATTATTTCAAGACATTGTTAAAAAGAACGTTTAAACATAAAAAATGTCTTAAAATACTTTAGTATATTTGACTAAATTTCTGTCTGCTTGGTCATTGAATGTTGAATGTTTCCTTATAAGGAAACGGCAAATTTCTACCAATACGTAGAAAAACGTCTCGAAGGGTACGGCAACACACTTTAAAAGCTGTAACAAGAATCTCTGGAGATATCATGAATTATTGGCTGGGCACACTGGATTATGGTTAATATTTCAGTATTGAAACGATACTTGGCATATCTGACTACACTTAAAATGTTTTCACCAGAAAAATTTAAGAGATCGCTGAGATGCTAGTTCTTAACTGAAAGCGAAAGAACAACAAGAAATGTAAGTGAAATCGTGAGTTATTAGCAAAATAACTTGGTTTGCTCGCCATGTGCTAATGTCAAAAACATGTCCGATGAAACCTTTACGGAAAGACATCGCTTCAGTGATCGCAACATTAAAGAGT
>OZ038500.1:97099036-97131536 GCA_964036315.1 Acanthosepion esculentum
AGAGGCGACAGCTTGTTTCATGCTAGACGCCATCGTCAGGACGCCTGACGATCGCGTCTAGCCTGAAACAGCCTGTTGCTTCTGAGTGCTGTCTTCAGTTTTATATTTATATATATGTATTTATGCATATATATATATATATATATATATATATATATATATATATATATATATTTTCATATTTATATTTACATATTTATATTTACATACGCTCTATCTCTGATATTGAGCACTTTATCCCAGATATATACTACAACTATATTTCTTCACACACACATATATATATATATATATATATATATATATATATGTATATTCTCAACTTTTACCTTCATTGACACTTTTTATTTTATTTAGTTTATATCCTAATATTATCAGATTTTAGCTTTGTATACTTTGCAATGATACAGCCTTGGAACACAGAGATTATTTATAAAAGAAAACTACAATCCAGCTCATCTACCCACTCCTTTTTAATCATTTTGCTTGCTCCTTATGTTTTGTAAATTAAAATTAAAACTTTTTTTTTCTAACTGAAAAGCATGTACTACATAAAATTTTAGCATGCATTGTTCTTTTTTGTCCTTTGTTTTTCTCAATATCTCCCTATCTACAATCTATATTTTGAATTTACACCCAAATAATATATTTGGTTTATAATAGATTTCATCTTTGAACATGCTTACTATTTAGCTTTCTTCTCGTATGACCCAATATTTTTAAAAAACACAACTGTAATAAGTGGTTCATTTGTCATTTGTGCCTGACGACTTTGGAAACAATGAAACTTTAAGTTGCACTACAAACATAGGTATATGCATATATACACACACACAATCACACACACACACACATATATATCATATATATATATATATATATATAATGTTTGGATGTCAATATGAGGGCAATGCAGAGGATTTGGAATGAGTTGGATGAGTCAAATGATGATTGCACTCGGTCAAGAGGGTGATTGCTGGAAGAACGTATGTTTGGAAACAGAACTTCGCACCATGCCGCACAAGCAAGATAACACTGTCATGTCTAAGAAAATGTATGACACCACATCATCCCTTACATCTGGCCACCTAACTCCCCACACTACAACCCCTTGATTATTATGTGTTGGACGCAGTTGAGCTAGAGACCAACAAGACACTTTGTAATACCAAAGATCAACTGAAGGCAAGGAGTATGGCAGCATACCCCAACTTAAACAAAGAGACCGCCCAGAAGAGATGAAGGAGATTGCCAAGTTGTCTGGAGGTCGTCGTTGAAGCCAATGGCGATATTATTGATTGGCTTTACTCTTTAGTATTTGAAAATATCTTTGTCTAATTTTGGTAAATATATCTGCAACTCTGAGATGTCACCCTTGTGTTCACTTTGGCGTCATTTAGACGACAATTTATAGATCGCACCCTGTACATTAGACAACGCAATTTTATGTAGATGTTTTCCGTAACCAATGACATTCCCCCAGCGGTTGCGATATCAAATCTAGTTGGAACCGACACATTCATATAAAAATATATTTTTGGTTATCTGATTTGCATTTCTTTTACTAAATTTCGCCCAATCCAAGGCTCAAAAGCCACTCAAAGTAGCTTGTTATGCTCATTATGAGAAAGGCGTTTGATATGAATAGATGAGAAAGTGGTGGAAAGTGAAAATTATCAAGTTAAGGATAAAAGAAAGCAATTAAATCCTGAAAATGGGATTTGAACAACTCTAACCCACATATGGCATCTATATTCCAATTTTGAACTCATTTGACTCTAGATTTAATGTCATGTATGAAGGAAATGAGTAACTACGGACAACGAGGTTCGATCATGACACTGGACTTATGAATATGTTTTCCATCTGCTGTATAAAAATAGGAGTTTCAGGCTATTGATTACAGGGCTTATTGAGTGACTATTGAGTGGAACTATCTAGTCGATACAGTGTGAATTATTGTGCGTCGATCATTTGGGTTTTAATTTAGGATTTACCGGACGTTAAGCCGAACCGCGCTACTTACAAGGTATTCACTGAAATGATTATCTTTGGTTGACTTTTACTTCTTTGTTCTTGTTAAGTATTTATTTTCGGTTGTAATTAAATACTCTTTTATCTTAACACTGAAGATTTGAGTTATGCTTATTTTTTAACGGCCACCGTACGTCACAATAATTAATAATGTATGTCACAATGAATCGGATACTTTTTGGAGCGACGGAATGATCCGATCCGTTTTCAGAATCTTAGCAATGAATTGGACAGGGTGTACAACATTAGGTATACAGTAATGAAAAACACAACGAAAACGTACAAAACCTACTTTATGGATTATACAAATTTTTCCTCGCCTTTCACACACACCACTTTGCTTGTAAAATATTTTTTATTGTTATTTAATTAAAAAAATTTAATAAATGTATTATAACAGAAATTATGAAAATAAACATTAAAAAAGATTTTAATGAATTAACTGGATTCTAGTATTAAATGAATCCTAGAATCAATATTATAAGATTGGTAATCCTGGTAATTGGTAATATTGGTAATAATGCTTTATACCAACTTTTGCACATTTCTGTGTATGTTTCATTTGGGGTTGGGAGTAAATTTGACAAATAGAAAAAATACACAAAGAGAGGAACCATTCGACGTGACTCGAGAAAACCCCCCGACTGAACGACTCGGATAAAAATGGATAGAATTATATAAATTCATATGAGTGTTTTGATAAAGCGAAGTAAATACTTCAACATGATTAAACTATTCCGTCTCATCCGGACAAGTGAAAAAGGTTTATAAATTTTATACTGTTCCACAGATATTTTTGCCTATACGGAAACGGATTAGTGAAAAATGTTGAGTGAATATAAAAGGTTAAATAGCATTTGTGGCTTTCAGGTCATGTCAATTTTATTGTAGAAAATCGAATTAGATTCTACAGAAGAAAATGGCGACTTTTCGTCGGCCAAAGCGCTTTCATGCTGCATGTTGCTTTTGTTAGAAAAAAATATCCTCTACTAGGAAGTCAGTGGACTTACAAATTAGTTTAACTCCTAGTCAATCATAAACAGCGCAAATGTTTCCAAGTTGAATGGACTGCTTTAAGGAAGGTGTAAATCCAATTCACTTCTGACCAATTTTAAAGCATAGGGAGTCGAGTATACAATTTCTGTTGATAATTTTGCCCCGGGCTGATGGTAATCCCTCTGGGATGTTTGCGAGTTAGTGGAGTGAGCTTTCTGACATTTTTAGACCTTCATTTACAAGTTTCTGTTCGTCCCTTTTACAGATATCCTGCAGATATTGTCATATCGTTTATTCACCATTCATTTATAAGGATTTAACAAACAATTAGAAAATAAATACAAAATACGGCCACATTACGATGAAACATTGGTTCCCGTACGATCAACGAAGTTAATCAACGTCAGTAGCTAGATGGGTGAACGCTTGGGAATACCAGGAGTTGTAAGCTTGGGTGTGCGGCTGGTGTATTGGGTAATGGCTCGGAATTTTTAATCGGCAGCCGAGTTCCAATTCCCGTTAGGTTCGTTATATCCATTTTCGCGTAAATATCATTGGGAAAGGTATGGATACATGTCTTCTACCCAGCTTTGAGAAGTAGTAAGACATTAATCTCCCCAGAATTTCTTAGAATATTATAATATATTCTGGCTTTAAATTACCTGTAAATGGATTGATAAACCGTGAAAAATGAAGAAATGAATCAATCAAGAATTACAAAGACTGCAGCAAATAACTAAAAATGGTGCTGTGGTGTCCTTCTTCTTAAAGATTTATGTTAGAATCTTCCGCCTACTATAAGTTTAGTAGGAGAGAAGGTTCGGGGAACAGTGAACAGTGACTAGATTGAGCGCTATTTCATTCGATACACTCTCACTAGTCGTGTAATACTAGGTGTAGTTACTGTTTAATATACGATATATCGGCAAACCTTGTTTTTTGTTATTTACTTGGTCACAACAAATGGGAAAGATTTACATTGTTCGAACTGTTATCTTTGTTGACATATTCACGATGATTTGTCCGTTGTAAGCTCCGGCTTAATTTAAGTGATTGGAATTTCGAACAAAAAACATTTATTTAGTCCACCGGGGTAGAGTGTTCTAGTTCCACGTGCCATGCCTCTTCCGGATAGATGTCGACAAGAGTCCGACAAATGCAAATAGTGTAAACTGAAAGATCTATGTAAATCAAAAGGTTATTTTTGAGTTCCTGTATCCTCGATACACTTGGGCTTGCTTAATAATTCTTCTTCTATGTTCGTGTTCCTTTAGGACGTAGGCGATTATTGCTCTCCACTATTTCCTGTCTTTGGTACCTCTTAATAAATTTTCTCTTTTTGTTATCTCTCCTAAACCTTGTTCCACCATCCATTTATTCAAGCTCATTCTTCTTCTTCTATGAGCCTTGACCCTTAAGGACGTAGGCGATCATGGATCTCCACAATTTCCTGTTTTTGGTAGATCTTTATAAATTTTCTCTTTTTGTTATCTCTCCCAAACCTTGTTCCACCATCCATTTACTCAAGCTCATTTTTCTTCTTCTATGAGCCTTGACCCTTAAGGACGTAGGCGATCATGGATATCCACAATTTCCTGACTTTGGTAGCTCTTAATAAATCTTCTCTTTTTGTTATCTCTCTTAAACCATCCATTTACTCAAGATCGCTAGGTTGGTTATGCGTTGTTTTCCTGTCTTTCTTACCTTAAATATATCCTCTAAGTACCAAATTTTCGAAGCTATCTATATTTATCTATAAACTTAAACTATTTCTTCCTGAAATTAAATATGCGTCCTTTTTGTTTTCATTTCCTCTGAAATGAATGTGTCGTTCCACATATTTTCGATAGTGGCATTCTCAGCATGCTTCTGTATCACCACATTTTTGTTGCTTCGTGTCTCTTCATCTTTGCGGAGATTATCCAGCATTCACTGCCATATGGGAGGACTGAGATTAAATAAAATTTCGGTACTCCTGGTTTTAACGATTTGTTTTTGTTTCTTAATACAATGCTTAGCTTTTGGAAGTCGTCTTTGGCTGTCTCAATGCGCCTGTTAAGAAAAAAAAATCCAATATATTTAAGTTTTTGTACTTGATTTTTTTTGACATTGGCAGTTTTTAATTTGCATATTGGGTTGGATAGATTAAAAGCAATAGGATCATATAAAAAGAACGCATAACAAGACAAGAAATTGTGGAGAGCCATGATCGCCATCTTTCTGAAGGGATACGGTATATTGAAAAAATACTTAATTTTTAAAATCTAGTGAAATTAAAATGTCATTTTTATAGTCATTTTTATCTATAATTAAATGGAAAATACGCATAAAAAGTAGATTTTAAAAATGAATATGGATTGCATTTTACCCGTTCAGGGGACACTAATCATGCAGCCTTTACCTGAAGATTAAGGATTAAAAGTAATTTATCAATGGATTTTTTGACACATTTTAACATTGTCAAATTATTATTAAACAACATAAGATTTGTTCTACCTATCTTCAGCACACATCACAATTGTAGAAACACTAAGAAGACCGAAAATATAGCTAATGACTGATTATTTTAAACTTCGATGTACACAATGTGTCCTGTATGTGTAAGTGTTTACAGCTTAGTTAACTCTGGCACAAGATTACCATTCTGGCATGCTTGATTAAAAAAGATTACCTTTCTGGCACTCCCAATTAAACAAGATTAGCATTCTGGCACCCCTGATTAAACAAGATTACCATTCTGGCACGCCTGATTAAACAAGATTACCATTCTGGCACGCCTGATTAAAATAGATTAAAATTACTGTCACTCCCAGTTAGACAAGATTAGCATTCTGGCGCGCCTGATTAAAAAAGATTACCATTCTGGCACGCCTGATTAAACAAGATTAGAATTCTGCCACGCCTAATTAAATATGATTATCATTGTGGTATGCCTAATTGAATTATCATTCTGGCTCGCCTAATTAAACAGGATTACCATTCTGAGACGCCTAATTAAACAAGATTACTATTCTGGCACGCCTGATTAAACAAGATTACCATTCTGGCATGACAAATTAAATAATCATTAGGATCAACACTATACCATAATATTTCTAATATCACACAAAGTCAAATTATTTACTAAACTTAGCTAAGAAAATATGACAATTGTTGTCTCCAATGAGGATAAAAATGAGATGAGGTTTTTTTTTTTTTAAATATCTTCTCACTGCGAATGTTTATACATATATATTTGTAAAGTTTTGTAATTGTGCGGTAAGGAAAAAGTCCTTTTGGGGAAAAAAATCCCCTTAGACCCCAGATGACTTCACGTGAGATATATAAAGAGAATTTGTGCCTACGCTAACGTAACAAGTAAAAGAAGCAAATTCTTTAGCGGGTGAACGATAAGCGCCCCCCCCCCACACACACACTCTTCCGTGTCTGTGGTATTGGAGATCGTACGAATAAATATTTCTGTTTGAGAATGTGGTTGCATTTGTGTGTGAGTGGGTTAAGGGTTGGGGAGATGGGACGTGAGAAGGGACGTTATTGTTATTACCAGTCTATTGACGTCAGAAGCGACAATGCCCGGATACTAATTTGCTTTTCTTGATCTGAAATCTCCCGCCAATAGATCGTATTTCGAAGCTATGCTCATGCTGAGTAGAACCATAAATTTTCACAGCTCGACACTTGTCTTCTATCTTTTTTTTGTTACTTTTATTTCTTCTTCTCTCTTCGTACATTCTTCTTCATTTATTTCTTCTTTTCCTTCATTTGTGTTTCGTCATTTTCTTTCTTTTTTTTTATTACCCTTCCATTTTGTTTCATCTTGTTTTTGTTTTTTTTTTTGCATATTTTTCGTTTTGTTTCTCTTTCTTCTTTTGTGCTTCGTCTTCTCATTTTCTTCTTTTGTTTCGTCTTCATCATATTTGTTGTTTTGTTTTTACTTCTTCTTTTCTGTATGTTCTTTTTTTCCTTCTTTTTTCCTTCTTTATTTCTTTCTTTGTTTCTTATTTTCCATTTAATTCTTTTTCCATTGTATATTTTTAGTCATTTTCTCTATTTAATTTACTTTACTTGTTTTTCGTTGTTTGTTATTATTTTCTTTTTTCCTTCTTTTTTTTTCTTCTTTTTCATTCTTTTGCTTATTTTGATTCATACTTATTCTTCTTCCTGTTAACCAGGTTTTGGTTTGTTCACGCATGTCGAAATTGAGAATATATTAGAAAAAATAAAGAAAATTATCTTGAGTAATACTCCATGCTCGTCTGCAACAAGCTTTATGGCGATAATTCCTCGGTTTTTATTTAAAGCTCAAAGGCCTTCTTTTTCAGGATTACATATTAACGACAGATTGGTTACTCTCAGTTTATATATTTCTGAGCTCAACCCATGTCGTCAGAATTTTTAAAAAAGAAATATTCACCATACATATTTCTTGTTTTATGTTCGCCTTTTTTGTTTAAAGCTTTCTATTAAATAAAATACACAGACTATGCCTGTTAATTATTTCAGGCAGTTTTCCCTGTGTCCAGTAAGATGTTTAGTTTCTGTCTAAAATTCTCTAATGCGGAATCATCATTATTTACATTAGAGCCAGACAAATGTTCTATTCTTTGTCGTTATTAATACAACTTTTCGGTAATTGTTCCCTCAGGCCTTCTTTAGGTGTTTGCCGATTCGAGTAAATTTCACGGACCTGATAAACTTTATTGAATCTATGGGGAAATATTGCTCTCATTCTTCTGCCTATATCTTGAGACATATCGTGTTGTTCATTTTACTGCTCACTTACTGTTCTTCCTGTTTCCAATGACTATATGTGTGTGCTACCTATCGCAGGGATTGAACTCACAATTGCTATGGCACTAAATTCACGAAGCAACGCTTTAACCATCTTGCGTATTTTCTCTGTATCAGCAGGCGAATTAGATTTAAGTCTCCAACATCTAAGGAATGTTTTAAGGAAACCTGAATTATGAAAGGGTTGATTGTTAATTTGGAAAATTAAATTTGTCCGATATCTGAACCGGTAAGAACCGACTCGATAATAACAAGATAAGACATCCCTTACAGAAGAGTAACGGAACGAGGACAATCTTCAACAGTAGATGAAATAAAGTGTTCAGTTTGAATTCCTAGACGAATTGTGAATGCCGGTGAGCAAAACAGAAGACACCTTTTGATATTAACACAGATAAGGATAATAATCCTTCATTTCAGCCTGAAACTTATTTCATCTCTATATATTAAGCTAATCTGTAAACGATTTAATTTTCCCCCTTTTGGCAGACAGAAAATTCTCATGTTGAACTAGCTGTGGTAAACTGAACCTGTTTTCATATTCAGTCGCATTGTAGACAAAATCTAATTTCATATTAACTTCAAATGTGTAGTGAACCTGATTTCATATTAATCCCAGCAGTAGAATTAATCTTATTACATATTAATTCCAATAACAGAATTAACCGGATATCATATTAATCCCAATAGTAGAATTAATCTCATTTCATATTAAAAACGAAATGTAGAATTAACCTAATCTATTATTAAGCTAATTTCTTGACTCATGATTACATATTAATCCGAAATGAAGATGTAAACTGATTTTATGTTAAACCCAGTTTTATACTAAACCGGTATTCATATTCAGACCAGTTGTAGACTGAACCGAATTTCCTATTAAGCCAAATATAGACTGAACTTGAATTCGCATTACCCACTGTCTTTACATGAATGTAATTTCATATCTCTTCTTCTTTTCAAGGTAATGATTACGGAAAATGAGGTATTCTTATTATTCACCACACAATTTTTGCTGATGAAATAAAACCTGTAAAAACATGATTGAATACAGATATGTCGACCTGAAAAAGAACAAAAAAAGCTAAAGAAATCACTTGAAAGTCACTGCGGATGAAAGAGATCAGAGGACAATGTCTAGATTTGTTTGAAGTGATAGTCAACAAATAAACAGCACAGAATACTTAGATCAAATTATCTTTTTAAATACACACAATATTCGCCCGTAGATTGAATAATTAATGTTCAACTTACTTGGCTTATAAACCATTTGATTGCTATATGAAGATACCAAATCTCATAATTATGGCTGACTCAATAAAAAATAATGAAAAAAAAAGTACTGGTTAGTTGTGTCGATATACTTTTCTTACCTGCTGGCATTGAAGAGATACTTTTTTCAGAACACCCTGGTATGTCGGTACCTATCTCTTGTGTTATTAAACTAACTAGCGCCTAGTGCTATTCCGTAGTAGCGTACAATGCGACCTCATGTCTATCTTAACGCTTTATATAATGTGTAGGGATGTGGTTCAACTTAGTCTGTACTTCAGAGTATCCGATCGAAACAATAATATTGACGTCCATGACGAATTACAATCAGCGTCTTCATAAACTTTCTTTCCCATTATACTTCAGTTTTTAGGCCCATCCCAAAGGGCCAGCATAGAAAGACAAGAATGTAGGAAAAATGCAGCAGTGCAATTATGTAATGATCATTGAAACTATCCTCTTGACTATTGCTGTCTATTGAGGCGTCCAACTGAATTTATCTATCTATATATAAAATTCATTGAGTTTGTTAGTCAGTCCGCCAGTCTGTTTGCCTATCACACCCTCTAAAATAGCCGTACATAGACGAATCGAAACCACATTGGGGAAGAAGTGTAGACAGGTAGGACGGTACAAAGTAAAGTGTGTAGCTTAGTAAATTAAATTTTCCTAAATATTTTCTTTTTTTGTGGGGGGGAATTAAAAGTTTTCTGATTTAATATACAAAATGGTCCCTCTTTTTGAAAGCAATATAATGATTTAAATAGCAAATACTTATTTAATAAAATGCAATTTTGTTTTTTGCATATCTTTTCTTTAGGTCTTTATATTTCATAGATTGGTTTGCGAAATTGAACGAAACGTAGAGTTTGTAAATCTCGACAAAAACGTTAGCGATAACTTCAACAATATTAAATGTCATGATTTCAACATACTCCAGTGTGTTGCAAAAAATATCTGGTATAATTATAATTGTAAAATAATGAAAGTTTGTTTCAAAAACAAGAGCCGAAACCCTCAATATAATTATTAAAATTAAATTGAACTAAAGTATCAAGCCCTGTTGCATCCTCAAGCGAAAATTTAGGAATAACCAATCTTGAAATTTACGTATCTTTATAAGCATGTTCATTCGCAAAATTAATTACTATGGAAACGGCTGGGGCGACTATTTTGATAAGGGGCTTAAGAGTTAATTTATCCCCATATCAGTCACCTTCGGAAACAGGTTTATTAAAAAAAAAATACTGAAGAACTCCAGATTATTTGCCTAACACGTTCTTTCCTATATTTCTATATATCTGCATATATATATATATATATATATATATATATATATATATTCATTTGTAGATGTAATGCTGTAAATGTTGGGTGTGTATATAAAAATTAGGTCACTGAGGGTTTTTGACTCTTATATATATATATATATATATATATATATATAATATGGAGAAAACAACTGAAAAGTTGCAAATTAAAAGAAAAAAAAATTGAATACACGTGGCTTCTCATTAAGAGTCAAAAACCCTCAATGACAAAAGTTTTATATACACACCCAACAATTACAGCATCACATCTACAAATGAATTCCTTTATATCTTGAAAGCAACAAATACCACAGACACTAGGATCACTCGGTGTTGCAAGTCTTTTTACCAACGTCCTAGTTGAAGAAACAATCAATATGATTAGTTACCGCGTCTAAAATCAGCTATCAATCTCTTCTCCGAAGATTCTTCTCGGAAACCACTCCCTGCCTGTAGCACGAATTTCCTATTTTATGACCATTATGCCAACACCTATATCCAAACTAATGGTGTCAACATGGCAAACCCTTTAGGTCCAACTTTCTCTACATTTCACATGTGTTATATTAAAAATAAAGTTTTTAAAACAACTGACAAACGACAGATCTGCACAAGGTACGTTGTCGAAAAATTTGTTTTGATAAAAAAACAAAAAAAACGGACGAAATTATAAATCTAAAATCAACATTTGAAAAAAACTCAAGATTAAAATTTACATACGAACTCACGGTGCGTATGTAAATCCTATACCTTGATATTCATATAGAACTGAAATCCAAAGTATTTACCATTTACACGCATAAAAAAATCCACAAGTACAAAATCTTGTCTACTAAACTGTGATAGCAACGGCCCTGAAAGTTATAAAATAGGAGAAATAAAAAAGTCTTCTTAAATAGAGTATACCAAAATTCCTCTTCCGAAACAATATTTCTGACTGAACTTAAATACATAAAACAAACATTAATTAAAAATGATTTTCTCAACTTTTTATTAATAAACAAATAAAATTATAATTACCAAAAAATACACATCATCAGTAATAAAAATACCAAATGACAAAACATACCGAATTTGTTATACGAAGAATCAGTAAACAACATGTCTGCGGTAATTCTGTAAAAACATGTAAAACTTAGAATATATTAGAGAAAATGGCAAACCACAAATTTTGTTGTCACTAATCAAAATAACTCCATCAAATTTAAACTAGAGATTACCAATATAGTGTATCAATTTCACTGCACACGACAATACTGTGTTTCCTGTCACAAATCAATTAACTATATCGGATATACTACCACCACCTGTATTAGACGCCTCACTTGTCACTTATCCTGATCAAAATGCTATTTAAAAAAATCTATCCCCCCAAAAAATTACAAGAGCAATTTAAAAAATTCTGGTCAATAATTCGATATAAATCACATTACCAGAAACATCTTGCAATTAGCTAGGCCCTGTATATTAAACATCTGTCTTACTATTAATCTAACCTTATTTAACAGTGGAAAATGGGTTTTTAAAAGTTTTTTTTAATAGAAAGAGACCCACGCGATTCCCAGCCGCGCTCAACACTCGACGCCTCGGAATAAACGCTCCTATTCAATACAACACAGAAAAAAATACAACTTAAACTGTCAAAAATATGAAGAAAAAACTAACAATACCAACAACAAATTCCTCTTGAAAATGGCTAAAAAGTGTCCGAAAGTGCTTGGTACAAGGAAAGTATGGAATGGAAGATTTCTGTACTCCCTTACTCATATAAGATAGAATAAACGGTAACGATGATGAAAAACTAAATAAAAAATTAAATCTTCCTTGTCTAACGTATTTAATGAAAGCTGTCTAAAAAAAGGCTGTTGTCCAAATATACATTAGCAATATATATATATATATATATATATATATATATATATATATATATATATATATATATATATATATATATATATATATATATATATATTACTTCTGGCAATGCAAAGTTATGTTCGTCTCACTGCTGATACCACACATGTTATTTGCCAATGAAGATACCTAAATCTATTTAGTCTTAATTGCATCTGATGATATCTTAAAAAGTGTTTAGTCGCAGACAAAACGTCTGTCTTGCATTTAGGTAAATTTTATCTGGTATTTGTAGACTTATTTAATATTTTAGCGCATAGGAAAAAATGTTAATTTTTTAAACATCCAACAAACTCCTGCCAAATATTAATAATTTTTATTTTTTGTCGAAAAAACAACGAGGTTTCCAGTCGCTTTTGCTGCGCTAAATTACAAAAATAGTCAAAAAAGTCTACATTGCAAAACAATCTTCGAAATACACGTTTTTATCAGAAATACAATACGAAACATCACTGTTAGAACGAAGCATCCAAATATCTGAGTCATGAAGTATAATTCCTGCAAATGATGATAGTCTTAGAGATATTTAGTAACATTTCTCTGATATAAAAGTAAATATAGAACTAGTATTAATGTCACCATTCTAGAAAAAGACGGTCTGCCTTTAAAATGACCACTGAAAAAATTGTTTCTGCTGCGACAAGAACAGCATCACAGCTGCAATCGTCAAACAGACGATGTTGCTAACTTAAAGTATATCGATTCCTTTTTCAGAAAAGTAATCGAAAGCTGAGTAGCCAAAGGCTTTATCATGGACACAATCTTAACAAGGAAAGAAACGTAGATAATACCGTGTGGTTGGCAGACACAGAATGAAAACGACAGGTACACCGAAACAAGGAGGAAACCAAGGAAAAAGGACTAACTGTAATAAGAAAACGAAATGTGTGGTTGTCAGCAAAGGGAACAGACCAAGATGCGAGTTATAAATAGCTGATGTCAAAATAAAGTATACAAAGTTTAGTATCTAGGAAGAGGAGGGCGAAAACGAGAAATCGAAATCCAAAAGAAATCCATTGGAATCACAAAAGTTGCTTCCTAAAAGAGTATTAAGAAGAGGCGTGATTTCGTTACAAAATGGTATGGAAGCATTGTGTAATATCAATCATCTTATATGGCAGTGGGTGCTGGACGTATGAAGGAGAGTCCACGTCGCTCTACAGAAGGATTCTAAGAATACAATGGACTGAACTAGTGAGGAAGAAGAAGGTTTAAGGAAAATAGGAAGAAAACGGAGGGTGTTTTTATACATATGCATAGTAAGGAAAGAGTGTTTCGAGAAGATTACACTTCCAGGACACTTTGAAAGCAAAAGGGGTAGAGGGAAACAGCGGGTAAGATATCTAAGTAAATGGCAGGCCGAGCATGTAGGAGTAGAGATAGTAAGGACATCAAATATTGCTTAGAGCTACAAAGAATAAGAAGTTGGGAAGAGGCATGATCGCGCACGCCCTGAAGGGACACAGCACGTAGATTAATAATAATAATAATAATAATTTGATTTGTTAACGGTTTATCAACCATTTGTGGGTTACTTAAAACGAATCATTTTTAGAGTATAAGAATAATTCCTATATTTTACAAATTAACAAAATAATAATAATAATAATAATAATAATAATAATTAGAAGAAGAAGAAGAAGAAGAAGAAGAAGAAGAAGAAGAAGAAGAAGAAGAAGAAGAAGAAGAAGAAGAAGAAGAAGAAGAGGAAAAATCAAGATGACGAAGAGGAAGTACACACGTAGGAGTTTGTTCCACAAGTAGCAGTTCTGGAGAAAAAGCCATGAGAATGGTGTAACGAGTTATCATTTCATGAGATCTAGGCAAACAAAAACAAAATACAAAAACGGGTCTGTCATCTTTTTCACCAAATTGAATATATTAAGTGGGACAGAAAGTCCTGCAAGAAACGAAAACCATAATGTCTCATGGCGCACCACCAACATTTATTCTTCAACATAAAGTCCATCACTCTCGACGATCTTCTTCTGTCGGTGATCAGTCAGCATCCGAATCAGATACCAGCCCCCGCTGGCTTTGAATGAAAAAAACCCTACAAGCTAACTTCCTTCCCTTGAATCGCTGGTCGCGGAGGAAGTGTGTCATTAATCGGAATAGGTCATAGTCACTCGGAGCAGCATCGAGACTGAATGGTGGATGTGGAAGAATCTCAACAACGTCCATCTCTTTGAACTTCTTAGTCCACCTAGAAGTGTGTGTCACGTATTGTCTTGCTGAAACAAAGCCCCGCCTCGATTGACCAAAGAGGATATTCTTTATTTGTTTTTTGTACTCGCGATTTTATTGCTGGCAATGAAGTTTAGCATTGATGGCACGACTGTGTGGAACAAGCTCGAAATGCATTACTCCGTGGAACTTTCAGCAGGCAAAAATCAAGATTTGTTTTCTTGACGCTTCCTCAGTCAGAATTTTCTAGCCAACCTAGTATTTATTAACGGAATTGTGCTGTGTCGTATTTGTTACCAGAAATTCTAATACCCAAATTCTAATACCTCAAAACAATGAATCTTATTCTTACTGTGTTAAATCACATCACATGGCCTTTCTTTTTCATGCCATTTTAAAGTATGTATCAGCCGGTGCTGACATGTTCTCACCCCGGCTAGGAAAATATTTTAAATATGTTCTCGTAATAACGCAGATGTCAAAAAAACTGACAAATCTTATTTACGTCAGATTCGACCAATTTAACCTTCAGTTTTTGGACGGACCAACTTCAGTATCACTTTTTTATTATTACCATTTTCTCCTCTTCTCATTATAATTGCCTTTTATCACAAATCTCTGGTTTTACATATTTTCGATTATGACGGTTTTATTGCTCATCAATACTTAATATTCTTGCTTTTTATCACGAAATTCTGGATCGATACACTTATACAATTATTATTTTTTTGCATGTTTTATTTCCGTTTTTATTGTTTTACTTTTTACAACAAGACACTCGATCAATTACATCTCAATGGTTATTATCTCTTTTTGGCATTGGTTTTCGTTTGGGACAGGATATTACCTGTTATGGGTGCCCTACGTGAGAACAGTAGCAACTAGCAGAAACCACAACACTTGGAGAACTTCAACGGCTGAAGTAGTTATCACATGTAACTCGGAGATAAAATAATGACATAATGAAATAAAAGATAAGGAAGAAATACCCCATCAGCCCAAGAAAGAACAATAACAGCTACTCAACTTGAGAAGTCTTTTTATACTGATAGATTATTCTAAGAGAAATATTTTATAGATTTACACCGATTTACACCGACAGAAGTACTGACTTTTCGCTCAATGAATGTCAAATGTTTCCATATAAGGAAACGGTTAATATTACACTTATTATTACCATCAAGGCGTATGGTCTCAGACGGTGTGAGCATTCAGGTGATCATTTCCGCAGTGTTTCTACGACCACACCCTATCATTGGACTGACGATGAATTTTCTTAATATACACAAGTTGGTTGAAAGCATATACAGAAATAAAACTGAAGTCCTAGACAAGGTAGTAAATCAAAACGAGAAGAAAAGATTATCAATTGTAATGCAATGGAATGCTTGATCCTTGGCATGTGATACAACCCAATACGCCGACCATTTGATACAAGCAAGAAGATAAATTACACTGTGTAGTCAATAATGACATCCAACATTTCTAGCAACAGGTTCTATAAAGGCAGATAATCATTAGGGACCTATCCTGCTTGTTTTCGTTACAGCTGAGATGAAAACAAGTCATTTTATTGTATCAAAAAGAATTAAACCATTTTAATAATTTAATAACAAAAAACATTTATTTATTAAGATATTTCCAGATTGTAATTCCGTTCTTATCATATGTTTGTTCAGAAATCAGATACTTTTTGCATTTAGTTTCATCAGCTGTGTTATGGTTTCTTAGTCGCATTCAAACTGAATCACAGCAGTCCTAAACATCCAATGGAAGACCTATCAAATTTATGACTAAAAGATTTGACACATTTTTAACTTCAATAAAATTTCTTTTTTCCGAATAAATTATGTTCGTCAGAGAGATCCCTCTTTCAGCCTCCACAGGACTAATATCAGTGGTATTAATGATATTTTCAGCTATTATATATCGGCTATTAATACATAAGATTATTTTCGGATAATCAAACAACCGGTCCGCTAAGGTTTTACAATTTTAAGAATCGGTTCGCGTAAATCTGTTGGAACCGGCAGAATGTGTGCAGTAGTATATCTGATGTAGGCAAGGAATTAAGTAAAGTTTATATAATCGTTAAGTGAAATCGGCGACTCGATTTCAAATGCCAGTCGATTCTGATTCGTTCATTTCCCTTGAACAACAAAGCAAATACCTTCCTCTATTTTTGTTTTAAATATCAGGGCAGACTGGACTCTAGATAATAACAAGTCTAGAAAAGGTAAAAGCAGGCCGAACATACTTGGGTTCCGCCGGGGTATTTACCAATGTCCCACTACTGCTCAAATTAATGATGGAATAGCTCCACCTAAAGTTGTGTATCTACTACATTAATAGGGTACGAGAGTTGTGATGGGTATTATTATTATTTGGATATTTTAGATGAAGCATTATTAGTTATTGTTTATATTTAACTTTTGCTAACTCATCTTATTTTCATTTCCTTTAATTCCCAGACTAACAATTATTTAATGATAATAATCTTTGATAACCTAACTCCAAAATATTATCTCTTTTTGACTTGTATTTCTTCCATCTTAGTTTCCCTTACGTTTTGGTTTCGTTTGGATTGTTTTACGGCATATCAACCTCAATGGCTTATTTAATGCCGACAAGATTTTTATTGCTGGTAATATATTTTTTTCAAAAATGTATTGATGGAAATATTTTTTTTCAAAAAATGTATTTCTGGTAATATTTTTCTTTCAATAATGTATTGCTAGAATTTTTTTTTTAAATGTATTGCTGGTAATTTTTATTTTTAAATTTATTGCTGGTAATATTTTTTTCTTCAAAAATTCATTGCTGGTAATATTTTTACATAAATGTATTGTTAGGATTAAAACCAATTTTTTATAGTTTCATAGTGTTTTGACCCCTTTTGTTAGGTTAACTATTTTGCCCTAGCTGGGACCTTAACATGTTCTACAACCCCGCGTCAAGGTGGACCTGGGAACAACAGCAACTAAGAGGTGGTTCTCCGCTCCTCAAAACCTTCTGATCAAATGTAGCTTATCCTCATAACCAGGATGTCTGTTACTTTTTTATGGAAACGGTACGCGAGTGCCGAAGTTAACGATCGTTGATCTGAGTTCCGCAGATGCATTTTGGCACAACTACCCTTGGGTAAGCTATGAATGCATAGCTTCTTCACATAACTATGTATTAAATAGCAGAGTAGGCAAGGCGGTTGTTAGCCAGTCCCGGAATTATGAAGAGCACAACTCTTAAATTAAAACCAGTTGGTGTTCTAATTGCAGATAGAACCTCTTCAGCAAATTATCTAGAGATGTGGACTCGATATAAAAACACTCACCAAGTTAGGCCAATTAAATCGATAAGTAAACTCGCGCAATGACAACAATTTTCATTTAGATGAGTTTGTACTATTTACCACAGACAGAGATACAGTGTTCTTTTTATTTATTTATTTTTCAAGACAACACATATTGACCTTTGCTCGTTAGGTAATTTAGTGCTACGATAAAAAAACAAAACAAAAAAATATATGAAATAAATCTTTATAAATACAAGTTAAAATTTATTAAAAACTGCAAATATATCCTTTATGAAATTTGAGTATTGATTCATCTAATGATAACGAAGTAAACAGAAATTACAGGATATTTACGCTATGAGAAGACATTATTTTCCTTCCAAACAGAAGAGCTCAAGAAAATATCCACGCGAGGGTTTGTTCAACAAAATAGCAGTTCTCGTGAAAATGCTCTCAGAGGGAAACTTCAACAACTGGAATAAAAATTACCGAAAACTGGTGTACTGCTGCCGTACCTAGACTGAATCTGCCCAGTGCTGACTTGCCTGTCTTGAGAGAGTTCAAAATCATCCATGGTCCCTTCTAGGTGATGTTCCACCATGCAACCACTTTCTCGCCATACTATCGGTATTTCCATGCCATTTGCTCAGACGAACTATATTCATTGGTTCCACCTGCCCTAACCTTTGCTGCTGCGACTCGCCAGGAACACAAGGATGAATGATCTTTTGTCACAATATTTCCTGCTTTATGTTACTACAGGCAGGATGTTCATGTCTTGGCTTAATCGTTATCGTTCCTATGAACAGTACTGCTTGCTATTTCCGACGTTCATACAGCACCACACATTAACATTCTACCTTGAGTGGCTCTTGGTTCTTTTATTGGTTGACAATAAGTGTTAAAATATTATGTGTTTGCTTTCTTTCATGGTTATTGTCTTGGATAATAAGATGTGTCTCTTCTGCTTATGGATATTTTCTTTATTTGTTGATTATTTAGCAGCTTGGGGAGAGTTCAGCAGAAGTTGTTTCAAAACAGAGTTGGCTGGACCCAAGCTAAGTAGTTTTATGTCATGACCCCTTCTCACCAGACACGTCACTTTTGCCGATGGATATTCTCTTTATGTGTTGATGTTTTTAGCAGTCACAAGAGAGTTCAGCATAAGTTATTTCGAAACGACGTTGACTTAATGCAAGTAATTATATCGCAAGGCTCTCTATAGTCAGTCCCATCTCTTTGGCCAATGGATATATTCTTTATTTGTTGATTAACTTAACAGTCATAGTAGATGTCCGTAGAAGCTATTTCAAAACGACATTTTCTGAACCCAAGCTAAGTAATCTAGTCTTTTATCCATGGGTATTTTCTTTATTTGTTGATGATTTTAGCAGCCGGTGGAGAGATCAGCAGAAGTTATTTCAAAACGACTCAGACTTAACACAAGCTAAGTAATTATGTCTTAAGGCCCTTTCAAGTCAGGCACATCTCTTTTACCCACGGATAATCTCTAAATATAGGCGACTTTAGAGTCATAATGTTACAAAGACTACCTAATTCCGTTTTTGGTAACCAGTGCCACTAGTATGTGTACATCTTTCTTATCTTCAGTGCCATATTACTTAAGAACGTGACCATAAATACCTTCCAACAGATCCCTCTATTTAAATGCGCCTTCGGATCTCTTTGTCACATTTTGCAGCGTATGTTACAAATTTACCCTGACTTGACTGATGGTAGCATCTGTTAGAGTCCTATCCATTGGCAAACACCAAGCAAAACACTAAGAAAAATAAAAATTCATATTTTTTATATATAAAAATTACCAGCGATACCTATGTATAGTACAATTCCCAACAATATACAGGGGTTGGAAAAATAATTGAAACACTTGTTAAATACAAAGAGAATGTATTTAATATAGAGTTGGTCCTCCTTTAGCCTCACATACAGCTTTAATACGTCTAGGAATAGAACCATACATCTTCCTGGCTTCATTCAGAGGGATTTTCAACCATTCTCCCATTAACGTCTGCTCCGGCTCTTTAAGAAACAACTTGTCGCTCCAAAATTCACAACAAATGTTCAATAATATTGATATCTGGAGATTGGGGAGGCCACCGCATATCTTCTAGCTCATTTCATGCTCTTTATACCAAATCTTAACTACTTAAGCGGTATGTATGGGAGCATTATCGTCTTGAAAGATGCAGTCACCATCAAAGAATAAAATCTGAGCCATCGGATGAACATGATCTCACAAAATGTTAAGGTCATCATTGCTGTTGATTCTACCATACAGGGCAACTATTGGACCAAAACATTTCCATGATATGGTGCCCCAAACTATCATTGATCCACCTCCATGTTTCACTGTTGGAAGAAGGCAGTCAGGGTTGTATGTTTCTTTGGGCTGCCTCCACACATAAACTCGCCCTGAAGTTGGGAAAAGAGAAAAACTGGACTTGTCTGAGAATATGACTTGCTTCCATTGGTCTGCAGACCAGGCATTGTGATCTCTGCACCACTTCAACCTCTTCTGAATGTTGCGAGTGAAGACAAGAGGTTTCCTTATGGCAGCTCGTACATGATATCCAGCCTTATGGAGCTCATGACAAACAGTTTTAGTCGAAACTGGACTATTCAGATGATTATTCAACTCTGCAGTCACTCTGGCCGCAGTAGTCCGATGATTTTTTGCCACATTGTGTTTAAATGCACGTCGGTCCCTGTCAGTAAATTTGCAAGTCTGGCCCAAACTGTTTCTCGAATTGCGTCATAGTTCTTGATATGGTAGCTCTTGAAATACCAAACAGTTCAGCAACCTTAGTGATCGAGGCTCCTGCCATGCGAGCTCCAACAATTTGCCCTTTTGCGAACTCGGAGAGGTGAAGCATTTAGCTTAAATTTTACTAAATTCTAAAAATAAATAAGACAAAGACATTAAATTAGATTAATAAACGTATTTACAATAGATATAACCTGCAATTACGAAGTTTTAGTTAAAGTTCTTAATATAATAGGTCTTTGAGATATAGGAGTGGAATTTGCACCTGTTCCAATTATTTTGTCCAATACCTGTATTTTAGTAGAATTACCACCGATAAATTTTCTTTTAGGATTACCAACAATACATTTTATAACAAAATGACCAAAAATACATTTTATCTGTAGGTGAAGGTCTATAACTGCGTTCTTAATATTTAGATTTCGGCAGTAAATAACCCATAGTTGTGTTGATATGCCGCTAATCAATATCAACCAACTAACCAACCAATCAACCGACCAACCAGTCGTAATTGAAATTTTATTATCTGTTTGATTTTGACGTCCTCAATATGTAGCTCACACTTTCATATGTTGATAATAACCATGCGTTATGTCTCCCTACATGTAATACCAAGTCATATATTACTTTACATTGCCAACTTATCTAAGAGTTATTTCAGTTCCCTTTCTGAGTCTACCATCAGCATCGTCTGTAATACACAATTCCGACATATTCTAAAACTGGCCGTGTTTTACTCGACAGATTTTTGATAAGTGATTGTGCACATTATTTACATTATTCGGACTATTGTCCTCATCTTTGTCGCCATATTTATTACAACGTTTCGGCCGTTGTACGTTCCGGTCTTCTTCAGGTGGTTGGAATGTCGAACTGAACCGGGGTAAACTGTTCTAGTTTCACGTGCCATGTTTAATGGATGTCAGTTATCAGTTATCTCCTTTTCATTTCCCTCTGAAAGTTCTCCACTGCTGTAACCGGGTACTGAACTCACGCTCTTTGGGTCCTGTCACTAGATCTAACCAACGCCTTTATCCACTGTGCTATGTGCACCTATCTTAATAATAACGGACTGATTTTTAAACCTAATCTCAGTATATCTGCCATTTTACAGGCATCTGAAAAGATTAAGTTAACCCCTTGTCAATTGAATCATTTTGTTCGCATCATAGATCATTAAAGTGGTTACTGCGAGGATTTTGACCTCATGTATAATACGTTTTCTAATCCCTCGATGCTATACATGTAGGTTATTTTAAAGCATGCGATTAAAGCCTATATGTGCAATACATGTGCGTGTCTCAGACTTAAATAACTTTATAGCTTGACTTGGTTGGGAAGACCTGCAGATGATTATGTATATATCGTATCTAATCTTTCATTAGAATTTGTATGAGTATACACAGATAAACAATTTTGCATGAGTAAAATTTGTTAACATGCTACATGGAGAGCAGGAAAAATAGATTTCTACCAAAGGTGAAAGATTCAGTAAACTGAGAGAAGAAATTTCAAAATAGGAAAGAGAAGCAATGTGTTTAGACATCTTCTTCTTTTTCTTGGAACCCATCAGAATACATTCGATGGAAATAATGATAGAACAGCGTGAAATTTTCCTCGTTGCTCCTACGAGAAGAAGTCATGCATGATCAAAATTATTTCATCAAGCCGATTAAATGTTTTTGTACGCTCTGAAGGCATGAACATAAGGCTGACGAATCTCAAGCCCACATACGACAGCAAAACTAATTTAAGGCTGACTTAACTCTTCTAAATATAAGCCATGATAGGTGCAGTTTTAAGAAGGACCATTTTTCCAGCGTCGCATATATATTACAGGCAAAAGGATTAACATCTACCTTTTTTTGCAAAAGCTGTTGGAAAAAATGACAATTATAATATAGTAATTAAGATAGGTGATGGTTTTATTGAGGGAATCAAAATATGATGCTGTTGTATAATTTTTTTATAGTTAAAAGGTACAAGCAAATACAATGTAGTTACTAAAATTTTATCTTTTACTTAATAAAAGAAAATCATTTTAATGTGTTTCTTTAAATCTTTGAGTCCTGGCCACCGCTTTACCGGTGGTAGAGCAAAATGAATTAATCTCCAGCTACCGGTTGAACGGTGGGTAATCCCTCGTAACTATTTTTATATCTATCGTGAAACATTACATACCAATTATTTGCGAACTTTGACTCAGGATATCGGGCAGAAAGGTTAAAATTGTTCAGGAACGCAAGACTCAAAGGTTTGAAGAAGTGCGGGATAACCCCAAACTTTTTGCCTGTAGGGATAGTGAATAAATGGGTTTCATTTGAGGTTTGAGCTGAACCAATAGACGCTCAATAGAAGCAGCCTCTTTGGTTGTATAAGCATTCATCGTTACTGGCGAGAGTTTATAGTTAGCTTGAAGGTGATGAAAAGATACTAGCTTGATTTTTGAGGTACTGAAATTTATAAGTTAACTTTAGGTCCATTGAGTTGAGTTAGGTCAGAGTGGGTATAAGGTGCTAAGCTCTGGACATCTAAACATTTCGGAGGTGCACAGATTACTTTATAAACTGAACGTGATTTAGTAAGATCATGGCTCTTCAATACAGAAACATTACCGTAGTTATTTTTTAAATATATATTTTTATATTATATTCTGAATGGACCCAAATGTTCTTCATATTAACATTTCATCGAATACCAAATGCTAAGGTTTCCAGAATTCTTCCATCTGACAGGATGGATAGAAACGACTTCTTGCTTTTGTTTTTAGTTCATTGCCATTTCCAGATATTTTACTAGTGCTTCTCACTCATTATTATCAACATTCATATTACTTTGTCCTGGTCAATTTCATAATTGTGGCCAATAGGGATATTCGTTTTCGCCTACCTGACATTGCATATACTAACATTAACAATAACTGGAAAAAAAATTGTGAAAATGTATATTTGACAGCAAACCTCTGTGTCCAGACCCCCAGGAGAATGGAAGCGTAATTCAGCGAAAATTATGGCCTTTAAATAAGGTTAGAATTCCTTATTATATGGAGATTCACAATCTCAACACCGATCGCTTGACCGCAACCCTGAGTAGAATTGCTCTGACGTCAAACACAGATGAAATCGATAAGTAGTCAATCACATGTTCGGAACATAGAGCATATATGTCCGTACAGTCGTTTTAGCTGTGTATGTGTGTGTGTATGTGCGTATGTATGTCTGATAGAGAGAAAGACACACTGAGAGGGAGAGAGAGATAATGCTATTTCAGGATTAAGTGTCGAAGTAGAAGCATAAGAGTGAGAGAGAGAGAGAGAGAGGACTATTTAAATAATGCAAATATCACATCCTATTGTCAGTTGTCAAAATATATTTTACTCTTTCGTTTGCTACACTAAAGTGAAAGTTAATTAAATATTGTTAAAGCAAATAATTATATACACAATCAATATCGCTTTTATAAATGACCAATATTTTTCCTGTATTTAATATGAACGACGTATTGTACAGTAGACGGTAAATGTTTCAGGTAATTTAAAACTGTTTTAGGTTTGTAATAATTGCCATCTCATAAGTGTAAATTTGTATTGTGTTATCTACAGATGAATCTTCGGTCATATTTGAGTCATTTTCACACATGTTTTAGCATGCTTTGTGAAACAGCAGAAAAGATGCAAAACGGTATTAAAATACGCGAATAAAATTCTTCATTTCCTAAAATGTTTTGTTAAATCATTTCTGTGCCTGTGCTAAAAGGAAATTTTTTTTTCGGAGAAGGAACGATTTACCAACGTAAGGAGTAATTCTAGACATTAAATTCCTGCCTCCTTTCAAATCATGGGAATATTTTCAAAGAAACCACTCTGAAGATTGTGAAGATGGTCAAGAATATGAACCAACAAGCGATCGTTAAGGATTCGGAATATCAAGAATTGTTGTTTCGGAAATTCTCAACAATTTTCAAGGCAGTTGAAAAGGGTTGGGAATCGATCAAACTATAATTGCCTTGGAAAGCTGCAGAATAGGATAACGGACACTGATAATGACAGGAATAAAACTCACTAAAAATGACTGAAAGACAAGTGATGGATGCGTGGGTATTGCTCAGTCTGTTGTTTAGAAGATAAGACTGAGCACATCCTTCAAGAGCATGGACTGATGACATTCATTTCAACAAAGTAACGAAATTTAAACAAAAAGATCTTGAAATATACTTTAAGTTGGTCAAAATGCCATAAAGAGTGGGTTGCAATAAGATCCCATTCAGCGATGAAACTAACACGGGAGGTTAAACTAACCATATTACACAAGGAAAACAGTAGAATTTAGTTGGTGATTTGCGGTTGCATAAAAAGGGTTATTTCAAGAAAATTGCTTACAATTGATGTTAGTTTGAATAGTGACAAATGCATTTTGTTGTCGAAGTAATATTTGAAACCAGACTTGGATGAAAGTGAGATGTTTAGCTTTATGAAATGCCATATCACAGATTGTTGCAGCAAAAGAGAGACTGATTGATAAATGTGTCATTGTAAGAAACGATTAGCTGGAGTAGAGCCCTGATTAATAACGGATCAAATATTGACAGCACGAATGAATCGATTTCATTATAAGAATCCACGTGTTCTTGAGTTGCTGGAACCCAACCACGAGGAGTGATATTGAGTACCTGTGAAGATGTTGATGGATTTGTACACATGCAATCCCAGTCGCATTCGAGCAATTATTCAAGCTACAGGAAGCCCTGCAAAATATTAACAATGCACATTAACTACTTTAAAATAACATTATATAATAAATTTTCATAACCGACATTTTTTCTGTTTTAAAACACACCATCGCCTTTTTGAGGTGTTGACTCATATGAACGCTATTTCAGAACCCTTGATAAAGATATGATAATTATATGTAAATATGTTCCAGCAATGCCAAAGTTACATCTTAGCACAATAAAAAGCATACAGTAAAAGACAGCAATTACTAGAAATTTTTTGGCAACTTTTTTATGCAACGCACGGAAAAATGGTTGATTCATAATCCTGCAAGTTGGATATTGGCGACGGACTTAAATCAATCATTCATCCGGGCATTGCTGCCACATCTGGTCTGGTGAGCCTGCACTGTCTCGAGATTCTTGACAAAATCGATTTTTTCTCTATAACTGAATAAATTATTTTGCTTTTGGAACATGTTTATATTGTCTCTTTGACATTCACAAATCCCTCATCCATTTCCCTTTGTTATGTAATATACATTTTTTAAAATATATATTTTTTATTACTCATCTATTTCCAGTTGGCTAGGGAAATGAACCCGTCTATTTTCAGTGCTTTATAAGCCGTGGATTTTGTTTTGTTCAGCTTACCAGATATATGTAGGTGGGCTCCGTAGGATCTGTCGTATATATATATATATATATATATATATATATATATATATATATATATATATATATATATATATATATAAAGTGAACATAGAAGTCAACATTTAGAGGCGACAGTCTGTTTCATGCTAGATGCAATCGTCAGGCCAGATATATGTAGGTGGGCTCCGTAGGGTCTGTCGTATATATATATATATATATATATATATATATATATATATATATATATATATATATATATATATATATATATATATATATATAAAGTGAACATAGAAGTCAACCTTTAGAGACCACAGTCTGTTTCATGCTAGATGCAATCCTCAGGCCTGACGATTGCATCTAAATTTATATTTAAATTCATAGTTATTGAAACCTTAAAACATGCCATTTAAGAAAAAATGATGGAATTTTCATTTTTAAAAAATTATATCCTGTTCATGGCGTCCTCCTGTACGAATGCATTCTTGAAATCTACTGTTGAGACCCCTATTTACTGATACAACATCTCAGATGGGATATTGTGAATTTCATTCTTGTTACTAAGATGGCAAAATGTTTACTTGCTCAAGGTCACTGTCTGGCAATGTTGCCACTTGCTCATGTCTGGCCATAAGCACTTCAAAAATTCCCATTTTTGGGGTCACCCTATATATATATATATATATATATATATATATATATATATATATGTATGCAGGTATGCAGTAAAAAGAAAAAGACGCCGTCTGATCGGCCTAAGAACACTTTTGACATAGAATCCCCATTGTAACTTGATACGCATTTTTGGAAAGGGACTGGCCTGTAGATAAAAATTAATTCTTAGCCCCTTAAACCACCTAACTTCAACGGCCGAAACTAGCCGTTTCCATAGCAACTAATGTTTCAATGATACCGCACTTATAAATACTTGCTAACCAAAAGATAGCTTATTCCTAAATTCTCGCTTTACAAGGAAGCGGGTCCAGACACCTTAACTCTACATAACTTAAAAAATTATGTTAGGGGTCTCGGCTTTCGCTTTTGAAACATGAGAACTCTTATGTAGCGAAGGAATCATATTTTTAAAAACTAAAAATATTATTATATATATATATATATATATATATATTACTTTTCAAAAACCAGAATAATGAGGGCGAGGGAGTAGAATCAAGATGCATATTTTAATTTTGTAGAAAGAGAAAGTACAGAAATGCTTTACTTGCCTTTTGTCCTTTTCTGAAGTGGGAAGCTTGTGGCTGTTTCTAAAGCAATTATTACTCACAAGTGCATCATGTCATGATGGATGAAGGTTTTTTTTTTTTACCTACACGTCATAAATGCAAATTCTATACTTTTCTCAGCGTCTACCAAAAAGTATTCTTTATAGGCTTCAACGATTAGCTGTTAAGGGTCACAAGGGCACCCTCTAAGTGGGGAAGAGAAAGAAAATCAAATCAACCATCCTACTTTTAGTGCATCCAAAAATATAGAGAACTAAATAAAGTCTTGTAAACACAGATAATGCAATCCGTGTCTTCCTTTTCATCGAAAGTATTTTCGTTACAAAATAAAGAATTGCCGCAATATGGTTCAAATTGGATATTATTGGAAGATGCCCGCGGATATTGCATTAATTTTGCCTCTTTGAAATCATTTACTTAAGTTTGGTGATATTCAATTTTGAAGAATGCCAAAGAGAATTCCTGGAAGCTTTAGCGTAAAACCTACTTTTTGAAACAGTACCTTTTAAAATGCAAGAACTTATTAATTTTCTGCATTTATCTTCACAATATTATCGAATTTGAAAAGATCTATAATTTCTCAACCGAAAATACGATCCAATGATTTAATCCTAATATCATCTTGGTGGGTTTACGTAACTCTTTCCATGAAAGACGCAAATCCAGTAATAACCTCCATTACGCGTTCCCTCTATTCCTCACTAAAATGATATTTCAGTAATCAGTTTTCGTCTATTATATAAAGCCAAATTATTTTCCTTCGACATGTTTAATTTAATTAAAGTAGTTTGACTGCTTTCAGCTTTAGTCTATGATTTTAACATTCATCATTTCTTTCTGCTTACATTCGCAACACTATTTTCATCAATTATTTCTACAAGAGGGTTACCCGGATGAAAGCACATCATGAAGGCGGAAACTTTAGGATAACAACAACAAAAACGAGGACAATAATCAGCGCGAAAATAATGTTCTTTTTTATAATATTCTCAAAGACAGTAATATTTTTTTCTTGATATTTTTCCAATTGTCGTTTCTGCTCTTTTTCAACAATTATTATTATATTTTTTTTATTATAAGAGGTTATAATAAAAACATTTTGAAATCGCTACACAAATGTTTTCATGTTTCAATGCTACGATTGTATTTCTTCAGGCGATGGTAAGAAACTTGCCATTTAAGATAGAGGAGTTCACAAAGAGAATCTTATTCCATGATGGCATCTGGCAGAAAACATCAGATCCAATCGAAGGCCTTTATTGTCATTTTCTCACTTACATTTACTAAAATCTTCTCAGTCTATTTTATTACATGTAATCCTCTGCGTCTTAGTAGCTAGATGACCTTGCTTGGGGTGAAAGAATTAAAAGTTATAGAGGTAATATCTGCCTATATTTCTGAGATGAGATACTCTAATTCTTTACAGTATTTACCTTGTTCGGACTGTTGTCCTCGTCTTTGTTAACCAATTCACGATGTTTCTGTCGATGTACAATCCGGGACACAAGTCTCAGGGGATAAAAGCGTTGGTCGTTGGTAATCCAGTGACTAAACCAAAATAATTTTCCGTTTAATACAACTGATTTTGAGATTCCCAAAAGAGGCATGACACGTGAAACTGGAACAATCTACCCCGGTGGACGAAATAAATGGTTCCGTTCGAAATTCCAATCACCTGAAGAAGGCCAGAGCATACAACAGCCGAAACGTCGTTAATATGGCAACAAAGATGAGGACAACAATCCGATGAATTGAAAATTGTGTAAGTAAATGAATCTAATTCATTAATGAATGGGAAGATGACGCCTAAAAAGGATTGACTGATTTATGTTTAAGACTTATCGTTCCTTTGTGACTTATATAATCATATGTTACTCACAAGGGGTGCTCTGTTAACCTCAAACAATTTAGCACTCTAAATGCCCAGTTAGAAACTTGTTTAGTTGACTCCTTTCACCACTATTCTGACTAAATGAGCGTGTATAGCGCCCTGTGTAGTGCAGTTGTAGCTCAGTTAACGTGGGACGTCGCTTTATCTTCGGGTTATCCTATCACCCCAACTGAATAACGAAGGTAAATATTCATGCATTGCACAAAATCTTAGAATGTAGCAACCAGTAGTAAACCAGAGAGAACGGTAATTGCCACATAATGGCCTCACACTGACTTTTCGTTCTATTTCAATTCATGAAAAAGCATTGTGGATATTTTCTCTATAATTGTATTGCTTCGTTTCACCTACAATTTACAACCTATGTTTATGCAAAAGAATTATCATGCACTACCTGTAGCGAAGTGCTGGACAGGCTGGTCAAGCTTTGGACTAAGTGGGTAGCCCAATATGATCCGGAATTTCTGGCTACGTTAAATATAATTTTCTCGATCCTGTAATCACTTATTTCTTCTGATCTGAATCCCCACGAAGAATATCTTTTTTGGCAAAGTCTTGAAGGTGGCGATTCGTTGAATGACCTAACGTGGACTTAATGTCCAACATGATGGAATCATTCGGAGGTTGTGTCGTAAATGTTATCCAAATGGTGATCCGTGCTATATATATATATATATATATATATATATATATATATATATATATATGATGACAATTGGAAAAATCTTATATTTTGCCGAAACATTTCATCTTCCGCCTATTTCAAGGCAAAAATGAAATCGAAATATCTCTAAAGTTATAGTTACATTAAAGCTCCTTCACATAAGGTAGGCAGACTCTTTTCTGAGTGTTGTTTTCCTCCTCTTGTACCCGCCTATCTCAATCTTTTGTGGTTGCTGCCATGTACTCAGGGTAGTTGTTACATTGTAGGGTAATACTACCGACCAATTTTTTTTCTAATGTCTTAGGGTCGCCACTTATGACTTTTGCTCGGTGTTGTAAGCAGCTGACAATCCCTTTCTTTAGGCTGTATGGATAGTGGGAGTTGAAATTGAGGTACTGTCCAGTGACTGTCGGTTTACGGCATACGGATGTCTTGAACCCATGCTCTGTTCGAGATATTAGAACATCTAGGAATGGGAGTGTGTTGTTACTCTTTTTCTCCATCGTGAACTGTATCGAAGGTCCGAATATTGTAAATAGTGTACACAATACCTCATCTCACAAATATAGACAAATAAAAATAACTTTAAAAATCAGGAGGTCAATTAAAATACGCGACCATGGTTTCGACCTGACGGTCTCTTCGGGCGATACTTTTAAATTGACCACTTTGACACTTTATTAAAAAAAAACACAAAGAACGCCGCATAATTATCTTTTAAAAAACAAAATAATAAAAATATAAATAAAAATAACAGTCCCATGATGAATAAAAAACAGGACATTGAGTGTAATGGAAAGGAAGGCCAAATGAACGTTGAAAAAGAGAAACGAATGGAAAGGAAAACAAGGAGAATGCAATTGTATTGTAGATTTATACAGTAAAGAGGGAAAGAAAGTATGTAACTTAATTATTATGGATATATCATGTCTAAAGAGTAACTGTGGTATTTCGAATTAGATTTTTTTAACCGGCTTCATATTCACTTAATAAGATTTTTTTATATGAGGGCCAGGGGTTGATCCGGAAATATTACAATTGCTAATTTCTCACATTGGCATAGTTTGCAAATGCGGTTATCATTGTTATGCGATTTTAACTTTAAAAAAAAATTTCCATCTTTCGACCGGATCCCTGTTGTTTCTTTGTTCTTTTAAATACCACGTGTTTGGCAACTTTGGTGGACTATCTATGGTTTGGTAGATTAAAAGACGATATGTGACTGTACAATCTGCGCTTGAAAAGGCCTTCCGTGCAGCTTATATATGCTTTAATTTGACTATTAATATTTGTTACTTCTGCTTTATAAATTATAGATTCCGTTTTATAAGCTCCATTTAATGGACATATAATTTTATTTCTACAGTTGCATAAGTTACTATTGTTATCTTGCTGCACGTTGCTCTTGAGGTTTCTGTAATTTTGTATGTTTATCATTGTATCTAAATTACTCGGGCAACTCTAGCTTAATTTGTATTTTTATTGAATATCTTATGTAGTTCTGATTTTTTTGGGAAGTTTTTAGAAAGCAACTTGAAACATAATTTAACTATATTACACTGGAATAGAATTGCATTTGAAGCCAAAAATAATATTGTTTCTGTTGAAACTTGACTAATGCATGGAATAATAGTGCAACACAAAATGTACTTAGAACAAAATGTATTGAAACAAGAAAGTGTACACAATATTTACATATAGTCTTTTGTATATTCCTGGGAAGACCGTTCCTGGAGAATGGGTTAACTAAGTCACAGTCGGGCAGAGTCTCTAGTTGAATCTCTTGATTCGCCTCTCCTGTCTTCCCGGTACCAACCACATTTATATCGTCGGTACTCCACTATGCAAATTAGGTGGATCCTACCACAACAGTTTCTTTTCCTCGAAATGGCTTTTGTATGATGTTTAATGTGTTGGGTTTTAAATTCTAGCTTTGCTTTGTGGCCCTCTGCCTTTAAGTTTATCTCTTATTCTTTCTTTTTTTCCTGAAAAATCATCTTGCAAGAATTGTTTTTGGATAGCCTAGACTCTATTCCATTGGGTATATGTTTAATTATATTCGGGGTTGGTTGCATTTAATATTTACATAGCTTAACTTTGCGTTAGGTTTTATGTACGGGCAGATACTGCCAGTGAGAAGATTTAATTCAACGTCCAGATAGTTAACTATTTTGTTTTTATTTATGTCAACTTTTATTTCAAACTGAGGTTTTTAAAGAGCTTAAAAAGCGTTTTTCTAATAGTGTCATTGGTTCTTTTGGTGTTTGGTACTATCATTAGGCCGTCATCTCTATATAGGCAAAAATATAAAAAAATAGAATGAAAGGTAATTCTGTAATATAATTTGATCATTTTAATCATGAAATAATAATTAAAATGTAATTTTAGCTCAAGTTGATATAGTAAGCCGAAGGTTGCACATCGTACGCATGCCCCACGAAAATATTGTCATGCCCCACCGGTTAAGCATGCGACCCACATTGGGAATCATTGGGCTAAAGAGTGATGTCATCAACTCTGAATCCATCTAAAAAAAATACAGGATATGGGATTAGTAAATACTAAAACCTTCGAATATATTGGCATTTATGGATCAGGTTAAACAAATTAAGTATAGGACATCGTGCCAGGGGTAGTTTCGCCCCAAACCGCAAATTGTTACAAAAGCAAAACATCAACATGAAAACTGGAGATGGAAACTTTCATATGGATGCCATGCATGGTAGCAAACCTTTTCAGAAATGTCTAAA
>OZ038500.1:97136536-97144036 GCA_964036315.1 Acanthosepion esculentum
TCGGATAGATTCCCAAGATGGTTGTGAGAGAGTCCTGACATTATTCATATGGACTTTCTGATATAGCCAGTGTATTAGAGTCATGTTTTATGCATACCATCGTCAAGTGGGCCAAACTTGTAAGCAGCTCTTATGACGTTCTGGTACAATTTTAATGAAGAGGTGGTGAAGAATAGTTCACTTCATTTGAGAAGGGATTAACGGCTATAGTCACGCCAAAAAGAAGTTTTAAATTGTAAATATATATAAAATATTGGCAATAAATATAACAATCAAATTGTACATTTTCATTAAGAAAATTCAATAACTTTTAATTTCATTATAAAATTAATAATGGACGATTATGGCACCCGGTATATATTTATAGATCAAGTATGGCCAATCTCGGCGATAGAGTGTTTCTTTCCATGCACCAACAGTCTTGTGTATGCGAAAAGAGAGAAGGAGATCGCATTGAGACCGATGCTGACTGACAGTCAGCAAGCAGTGAATATTCCTCTCTCCATATGTATGTATGTTGTTTGATTCTGTTTAGCATCATATCAATCTCTATGGGTTATTAATGTCGAAACCTAAATATTTTGAATACAATTTTATGGCTTCAACTAATTATATATTGAACGGAATTATACGCCTTCAACTAAAGATAAAAAAGAATTATTAGCCATTTAGATATGAATTGATGCTAATTCTCCTATAATATATATTCCTAGACAATTTGCTTTAAAATATATTGTTGGCAAATTAATTATAAATATGAATTGAGGGCATTTTTTTTACATAAAAATGTATTACTGTAAATTTATGTATTTTTATACATTTATTGTGTTTCGTTTGGGGGATCATAATTTGCCCATAGCTGAGACCCTAACAGGTTCTACCACCCTATGTATATAATATCGTCATTAAGTATAAAAGTCAACCTTCAATAGCTAAAACATAATTGGTTTAATTTTAGGATAAAATGAAAATAGACAAATGTATATGTGGTACACGGTATATAATTTATATTGAAACAATTAATGACTATTTTTATTCTGACAGTATTTCTTATATTCGTCATATTTTAGTAGGTACTAAAAATGACATACCCGATTTTACTTTCTTAGAAAGAATGAAATCAATGTCTACTAGTCTATGGAATGATATTACGACTAAAGAATTTCTGCCGTCTTCAAGGAATCGGCCCTGTATTCATTTTTGACATCAGGAAAATATTTTTGGAGATAAATATCGCTTTTCATTAGGAAATGTTCAGCAATTGCCGTAAAGAGAAAATGGTATGATTACTACGACATATATAGCTGGTAACATATAACATTTATTGAGAATGCGGCAAAAACAGCTCCGACATACATTACTGATAAAAACCTCGCACAAAATGGTATGGCATCTAGCTACAGTCATACCATTTCGTAGGCGGTATATTTTGGAGGCATTTCTGCCACAAACTGTAGTAATAAGAAATAAACGAAGGATTAAATTATATCGATTAATTGCAAATTGTTTGCTTTTCAGGTACGAATCTAAATTTTTGCATCTATAGACATCGAGCGTTCCAATGACTGATGAGAATTTCTGAAATATTCTTAATTGACGCTCGCTTTATTATAGTGGTTTCTATAAGGTAAGCAACATTTAATTGTTTTAGCGATGGAAAAATGGATACAGGTTCGAATTCATTCTGGATTCACATTATTTAGTAGAATGCTTGATCTCACACCAATCGTCATAAATTTAACACCGTGTTAAAAAAGGAGACATCTTCTTAAACGCCTCTTCCCAATAAAATATTAGGTTTATATATATATATATATATATATATATATATATATATATATATATATATATATATATATATATATTTATTTATTTTAACATACAACGTATATTAACACGTGCGATAACCTGTCTTCATCAGCTGCCGACCAGGGGTGATATCACGGTTTCGGTGGCTATGGCGGGACTGCCACGCCTATCGCCACCAGCAGCGTTTGCCACCAGGCAGGGTATGAAGATAAAATAATTAATAGTTCCTATTTGTAAATTCTTGTAATGAAATAAATAAAACGATTGTTCCTCGTTGCACCTTCTATCCGTATTGAAATTTCCTGAACGCGTTTGCCGTTACTGACACGCTCGTAAAAATCGTTATACACACACATATGTGTGTGTGTGTGTGTGTGTGTGTGTGTGTGTGTGTGTGTGTGTGTTCGTCTCAGTAGATTATTTTCTCCTTTATTCAAAGTAGCATTCCCTATGTCAAAACTGTGGTCCCTTTTTTTACGGTTAACAAGCAATCCGTTTTGTGTGTCGTTATTTAGAACATCTTAATTCTGTTCATATAGTCTCTTGTTTAAACGTCTTCCAATGTATTAATTCTGGTAATTCCTAGTTCAGCCACAATAAATTTGCTTCCAGTTTCGTAATATATATATATATATATATATATATATATATATATATATATATATATATATATATATATATATATATAAATTGGCAATTGTGTTTTTTATTTTATTTGATAACTTATATCTATTGTTATTTGTATTGATTGTTTCTTTCAACTTATTTCCCCAATTACTGGTTTTTCTGCATTAGTATTCATTTCTTTTTGTCTAACTAACCTGAACATCATTTCTCTTAGTTTAACTTTCTGTTTTGCTGTATTTCTCAACTTTGCATTTTCGGCACTCGTTATTTTTTATCAATTAATAGTTTAGATGTAAGTAATGTAAAAAAAATAGTATAAATTATTTTTATTGTATATTATAAATGATCCCTGCTGAATTTCTGTATATGTTATGGTTAATTCACGATTTATATGTGTCTTTTTCCACAGTTATCAAACTTACACACACACACATGCGTATATATATATATATATATATATATATATATATATATATATATATATATATATATATATAGAAGAGTAATACATTTCAGATGCAACAAGGAAGGTCTTCAGTGATGCACTGTCTTCATAGCCGATTTCGGGTTTTGCATCATATCGGCTCCAACAGCAACCCCGACCTAATTCCACAAGATTCAGGCCGCCTCCTTGATAGCGTTTTGCTACGCACTTCGACATTGCAAAAAAGATAAATAAAATATGGCTAGGATTCCGACCGTTCTTATTGACATACGTCAGTCAACATCAGCCAATGAAATAAGGACTTTCCCCCCTTCCCTCCTATATATAGTCTTGCATTTTGCTACATCCGGTTTTTTTGCGCCATTTCCTGGAATTCGTATCGAGGTAAGCTGGACTCGTTCTTGCAAGGTTCAATCTAATGTTTTACATTTCATTAATTACTAATTCAATAACTTAACTACCACTTACGTTACCCCCCGCCAAAAAAAAAAAAAAAAAAAAAAAAAAACCCTCAATAATTCTTACTATTCTATAACAATCTTTAAGTCTAACCCTATATGAAACCGTTCATTACAAAGTTATCTTGTACTATTTATTTTAAATTTCTTACTAGTTTTGTAACCTATCAATTAAAACAGAACAATGGCCTAATGGCCTATATATATATATATATATATATATATATATATATATATATATATATATATATATATATATATATATATATATATATATATATATATATATATTAATATGGTCATCCACATCCGATTGCTTCAAGCCGGCATCGAAAGCCTACCGATTTGGCGATAGGGTTTCGATCGACGGAGACCCTATCCATGAGCCATCGGCACACGCCTGAGAGAAAGGGAAATTCTATACGTATTGTATAATGTAAACAAATTCCAATAGCTAATAGTGCCCAATTCATTACTGAAGAGCGTTGCGTTAATAGTCGTGACGGTTCCTGTTCTGGAATTACCCATTTCTCAACAGTGCTCGATCGAATTAATTTATTGATAATAAAAAATTAAACGTTTTTGGGGAGCTTCTAAAACTTGTAATATATATTTAATGCTTATATATCTACATTTTATATAATATTATAATATTATTATATTTTTCAAGGGCACGGGTAGCATTGGAAACAAGCTCACATTGTCAATAAAATGCTCCCATTGCCTACATCACCAATAGCCTTTAACAAATAAATCCAGCTCGAAGTGAGAAAGAGACGTTGAGCGCCTCATAGGTAACCACTTCAGGTATATAGTGCTTTTCCAGAGGTCAGCATAGAAGTTTGCTAACCTCCAGAAGATTGATTTCTTGCGCTATCTCGGGTTAACTTTTTCCGCTGACGTGAAGTCGGAATATTATTGGGAATCAATTATTAGGTCTGCTCCTGGAAAAATTGAATCATAATCTCTCTTACACATCTTTAAATTTGTTCGAAGGTGTGAGTCATTAGGATTCACCACTAGTTCACGGTGAATTTCTTTTTTTACAGACTGCTACTCGTTGAACTGTTTTTGATTTAAAACATTTCGTTACGTCAAGTTCTTTTAATTTACATTCTCTTACGTTATTTTTTTATCGACTGTTTTTGCCGAATGTTTGATTTTTCTTTTTTTTATTTCTGTTTTTGCTTCCCCTCACTTCTTAAAAATTTATCCCTTGTTGTTCTTATTGTTTCATTATTTTTTTAAATTTTTTCTTATTTTATAGTTATTTTTTAATATATTTTCTTTCCGTTTTATTTTCTGTAACACACCCCGCAAGACTTATTTTTTCTTTGTTTATTTATTTTACGTCCGACTTTATTTTCTTTGCTTATTTATTGTTTCTACGTGTTACTTCGTTCTTTGTTATTATTTTTAGATATCTTTTACGTCTTCTGTATTTTATTTGTTAAACTTGTGTGCTTTTATTTTTTAATCTTTCGTGTTTATCGCGTCTAATCTCTCGGCTTTTTTGTTTATTTTCTTAAATTTAGTTTCGTGTTTCATTCGTTTTGGGGGTGCCTTTTTTTACACGGCGGCCATATTTTTTTGTAATTTGTTTTTTTACGAAATTCTTGTTTCATATTTATTTTAATAGCATATCCTTTTCTTTTTGTGTTATTAAAAAAAGAGATAATTATTGCGTAACCGTTTTTTATGTTTTTTTCATTATTTGTGTTTTGTGTTTAACGTTTATTTAACGTTTACTTAATTTTTCGTTTATTGTTCCATATTCAAGTCTAACATTTTTCTCGTCTGTCTTTTGCGCAAGTTTCCTTTTTAAGTAACCCGTTTTGCACGTCTGTTTTGTGTTTTCATTTTCTCTAGTTGAATCTGTTTTTATTGTGATTTATTCGTATACATCTTTTTGTTTATTTGTATTTTAATTTTCCTTTTTATGTAAAAAAAATGGGCGCCAAAAATGCTGTTAAAAATCTATTTGGGACCAAGAAAAAGAAAGACACTCGCAATAAGTAACCTGAAAATGAAAAAGATAAGGAATTAGTGATGGATGCCGAAAAGGGACAAAATTTAGTAGTTATCGGCGAAAGTCAGGATTCCACCAGAAGTATGGTGGCTGTATATGACAAAAATATGTTTGCCGAAAACGGTCAAAATCAAAGAAATCAGAACCAAGAAGCTGCCGGCAAATTAAACAAAGACAGTCGGAAAGAACCCTCTTGCTGGACGCCCCCGCTGTAATGCAAAATCGATAACACATAGTTTTTGGAGAAAGCCAACAGCTACGCCCATCTGGTCACAGCATATATGCTCTTGACAAATCCCGAGGAACAACAGAAGGATTGTGTCAGTATTTGTGGTCGACAAGCGTTCGCGCAAAATTTTTCGCGGCAGAAAAGACACTGTCCTTAAAACGGTGGCGTATCTGGGGCTTAAACCACAGAGAGTCATCAAAGGAAAAGTGTTTTTCATGTGTGACATGCTGTTACCAACGCCTGCCGACTGCGAAGCCCTCACCAGTCGAGGCCTAATTACAAAATACCTCATTTTGAGGACTGAATATCCGGGCAGTAGTAGAACCAACGTTTTGTTATATGAGCTCCCTCCCTGGATAACACTTGACTGCTATTCTATGCCAATTTTGACATAGATTCAATGTCGCCCCAGACAATCTGACCGGGAGATGGAGCTTCGAGATTATGATACATCATAAGGTTTCCGTCTCAATCCCCAACTGTCTAGATATAGAGGGCCAAAAATGCCTATTATGACTACTAGCCGAAGAACAACTTGCTGGAACAGCGGAGAGACTGTTCACCTCTCCTCTTCTTACCCAGAGAAGGGAGCCTCTGGAGTTCTGGCCCGCGCCGACCCAAATGCCCCCTGACCGAGTCTGTTGTCTCCGTCTAACATGTAATGGGTATACCAGCAGCCGGAAATGCTTCGCCAGGTGTGTGATCAAATTGCTAACGGTGGGTATGGGTTAGATAACTTTCGCCCTTTAACTACGTTAAATACAGGGTTAAAGATTTTGGCTAAGGTCTTAACGAACCATTTGCAGGCTGTCCAGTCTATTCTGATTTGCTGTGAAGAGCAGGACTATTCAGGCAAACCTTCATATCGTACGCTTTATCATCGATCAAGTCGACAGTGAAGCCGCGCTGATCTATTTAGATCAGTCCAAGGCTTTCGATAGCTTTGACCATCGATTTCTGGAGGCTGTTCTTTCGGCGGTCGGTTTCGGGCCGTACTTTTACACCTGGATCCGACTTCTGTATGCAACTCCAGGTGCGCTTCGGGTGGTGAATGGGGTACGATCGGAGCCTTTCGTATTGTCTCTCTCCATTCGTCAAGGTTGTCCGCTTTCGCCTTTGCTTTACGTTCTTGCGTTGGCACATTTTCTTCGCTAGTTAAAGGCGAATTCGATCCTATGTGGAATTCCCCTATCTGTTGCTACAACTATTCTGCCTAGGCTGATGACGTTTCGGTTCTTGTGTCCAGCAAGACTGAGACTGACGAAGTTAGCAAAGGGTTCAGTGCATACGCGAGTGTAACAGGATCCAAGATCAACCCAGTTTGTTGACTTTCGGGTGAATGCGTGGAAGGGCTATTCTCTTCCCGGTTCTTTCATTTGAATGGACGGGCTGATCAAGATACTCAGTGTCTGGTTCGAGCCCGATATCCATTTGGAAATGAACTGGTCGGTGGTACCAGCGAAGGTCGAGATTGCAGTTCGTCTGTGGTCTCGGAGGAATCTTTCTTAAACTGGAGGGCGGAAGTATGTGTCTCGCATATCTACACGATTCTCCTCTACCAACTCTCTGAACTTCCACTTCGGTTTACTACACTAAATGCATTATAAGGCTCTTGTTCGTCTAGTGGAGACGCATGGCGGTTATTGTTCCTCGGGAGATCAGTTGGCTCCACTCTTCTTTAGGAGGTCTGGGTATGTCTATCATTCAGATTCGTAAATATATGCTTCGCATCGCGTTCCTAGATCTGATGTGTCACAATTTGTTGGGAGGAACTTCCCAATCGTGAGTAGGGTGAACTCGTGGGAACTGGATATCGGCCGTTTACGCCGAGGCGAGTGCACCTTCTACCGTGAATGCGTATTGCTCTGAAGCACCTCTTACAGGCGTCGGGTGGCCTCTCCAA
>OZ038500.1:97149036-97239036 GCA_964036315.1 Acanthosepion esculentum
AACACATTTTCTCCTACCCTTCTTACTACATTCACCATAATACCTCAGTGTCTCTATGAAATCCTAACTAGTCTCCATATGTACATTTCAAAGTTTTAGGGGGGAGGGGAATAAAAACAACAATTTAAAAAACCCAATGATTATTTACAATATGAATTAATACTATTTACATGAAAACGAAACGAAATAAGGTTAGTAATAAAGCCCCCCACAATCCGTAAATGTGGCAGAAAGATCAGTTACCTGGATTAAAAAAAAATGCGGGATTATAATAGTATAAAAAACAATCATCCAGCCAAAAAGCACTCACATAAACACGCACTCATTTAGACACAATAAACATGAAACCACACACGCAAAACGAAAGCCATCCCGCAACTACCAGAGAACTGACATCAGTGACCACCTAACAAGGGAAGGGATGGAGAATTAAACTAAAGAACGATAGGGACATAAATAAAAAGGGCCCAATGAGCATACATACCCTAGCGAAGTGAACCGGAAACGGGAAACTAAGGATTCAAACTAAAACCTAAACTTACCTAATATCGGGACGGGTTGCCTCTGTTCAACCCAGAAAGGACAAAATCCTGTACCTAACCAACATCAAAATGCCACTCCAGGTCAGCCACTTTCCCTCTACACAGTTGCGCAAGATTTACCCACTTTTTGCCGAATTCTAATGAAGAGAGTCGCCGCTTTTCCGTCCAACTCTTGACTTTAAACTGATGCCTAAAGTACAAGATCATTTGGGAAGAGGTGAACTTCTCACCTCCATAGAATCCCTTCTGACGTGTCGACCAAATCAAAACTGTCATAACACCTAGCAAGCAGTGGGACACATAAAGTTCAGCCTTCGTCAAAGGCGGCGCCACATTGCTACAAACAGAAGAGGCGTCACGGACAAAGAACGTCCACTGCAACATGCGAACCATGAGGCCTTCAACAAACTTACACAATTATGCTACCAACATGCAATGAAAGAAGACGTGACCAATGGTCTCGACTACCCCATCAGAGCGTCGGCAGTTTGGAGATTTTTCCAAGCACGCTGCACAAAGTTTTTGGCGACCCAGAGGGCCCCACACATCACCAGCTAGGTGAGGGATGCCTCATCGTTATTGAGACAATTCAACCCGGGCGATCAAGGCCAGATCAGCCGAGCCTCCTGCTTCGTAAGACCGAGCTCGAAAATCAGATCATCATGAACGGATCCCCTGATGAACACTTGATATAATGCCATACGAGACAACGCCTGGATGTTGGAGAGGCCATCAGACGCCCGTAAGAGGCGTTTCAGAGCAAGACGACATTCACGGTAGAAGGAGCATTCGGCTCGGGGTAAACCGTGGGCTTCCTCCTTGCATGAGTGCACACTTCTCAAGGATGGGAATTTTCTACGGGCGTCTTCCTTCGGGAAGTCGCCCTCGTCATCCGAATCGCGTCATAAACGATCTAGAAACCTGATGCGAAGCGTATCAAGACGAATGTCAATGCTAAGCATACCTAGACCGCCTTCAGATGGATGAAGGCAACAGATCTCCCGAGATACCCTAGCGGCTTTGCCTCTCCACAAGAAAGAGAAGAAGAGCCTTAATCATAAAATCAGTGTTGCAGACGGAAGTGGAAGTCGGTAAAGGAGAATCGGATAGATATGTGAAATACATACTTCCTCCCTCCCCTTCAAGGAAAGATTCCTCCGAGACCACAAATCAATTGCAATCTCGGCCTTCCCTTGTACCTCCGACCAATTCATTCCCCTCTGGATATCAGGACCGAACCAGACGCCGAGTATCTTGACCGGCTCATCCGTCCAGTTGAAAGGCCGGGGAAGAGAAACTCCCTTCCACGCATCCAACCGCAAGCCAGCAGACTTATCGCCGTTGATCTTAACCAGAAAGGTCGTCAGCATAGGCAGAATACCTGGCCGAGGTGGTAGCACCAGGTAGGGAAATACCGCACAGGACCGGATTCGCCTTTAACTTGCGAAGGAAAGGTTCCAACGCAAGATCGTAAAGCATAGGCGAAAGCGGACAACCCTGACGAATAGATCGAGACAATACGAAAGGTCCCGATCTTACCCCGTTCACTTCCACCAGCGCACATAGAGTCGCATACAGAAGACGGATCCAGGAGCGAACGTCCGACCTGAAACCGGCAGCCGAAAGAACAGCCTCCAGGAATCGATGGTAAACTCTATTAAAGGCCTTGGACTGATCCAAATTGATCAGCGCGGCTTCACTGTCGACGTTCTCTATGATCAAGCGGACCATATGAAGGTTGTTCTGAATAGTCCTGCCCTTCACAGAACAAGTCTGTTCGGAGCCAATCAGACTAGACAGGACAAGTTGCAAACGGTTGGCTAAGATCTTTGCCAAAATCTTTAATTCTGTATTTAACATAGATTAAGGGCGAAAATTACCTGTCCCATCCCCACCGTTTTTGTCCATACGCAGCAACATGATCCCACCCCTGGTGATGCGTTGAGGTATAGACCCCTGCTTCATCCAGTTGTTGAAGATCAGTTCCAGCAAAGGAACAAAAACGGGCGACTGCCTCAAGTAGACTTCGTAGGGAAGACCATCTAATCCCGGCCAACCTGTTTCAACGCTTCCCAGATTTCCGACTCTGTGATGTGACCCTCGCACCCAGCCGCTTCAGCTGCCTCAAAGCAGGGAAATTCGGCTAAGTAGGTGTCGAACTGAAGTGGTAAAAAGATCCCGAAAGTAATCCCGAAAAACCTAACATATGCCCAAGTTTGTAGTCACGGTCCGCTTATCCGTCAATGTGACGCACGCGATATGGCGCCGTGATGCATTCCTACTTTCCTCTGCACGCAATTCTGCGGCCATATTCGTCGCCTCAGAGGACATTCCTTTTAACCTAGACCTAACTACCAGAGCTTGATCCTTCTTGATAAGCAAGGAGGCCAACTCTGCCTTAGCTAAGGCTACTTCCCCACTTTACGGGATTTAACTGCTCGATCAACTTTCTGCTCTAAAGCCGTTTGCGCCGCTAATCTATCTAGATTGAGTCGACGACAAAAATCGGCAGCAAACGTTCGAATTTTAGATTTTAATTGGTCCCATCAGGCATTTACCACTACAGCCCCCGTCATTTCCCTTTGTAACATTAGTAACAGCTGGTCCCGGAATTCCCGCTCGCCAAATAACGAGCAGTTGAATTTCCAGTAGCCAGCCATCCTAAGCTTAGGCTTATCTAAGTTTACACGGACCCGGAAAAGCCTATGATCCGAATAAACTATATAATGAAAACTTGGACACTTTATGAAAATATGCGTTTTCCAGCATGGTTGGAAGCTGCCTCAATCTCGAATATTCAGGGCCGGGCGACAAAAATATTTTTATATTAGTTATGGATTATGTACTTACGGATTATGTACCTTACCACACACACACAGACACACACAGACACTCACACACACAAACGCACTCACACACACACACACACACACACACACACACACATATATATATATATATATATATATATATATATATATATATATATATTGAGTGCAGTTTTGGGGCTATTTAAAGTAATGTTTGTTAACAAAAGTTCATATAAATATATGTCCGAAAATCCGTCATCTTTTAATTATGAAGTCTAAAGTTTACAGTAGACACTTTTAAATGTACAATCCAAGATACAATCCAAGGTGCAATTTGTTGTATAGGAATAAAGTGCCATTGCCGACACTGTAGTTTGAACACAGATCACCAGTGAGCAAAAATGGTCGATTCCATTATAAAATAAGTAGATCACGTGATCTTATAAATGGGAATTAGCGTGACGTCTAAGTGATCACTATTCCTTATACTATCCACTATATTATTTCTATATAACTATATTAATTACTCTTCGGCGATCACTATTTGAACAAGTATTATTAGTGCGAGTATCATTTCAAGGCGTTATTACTACCAGTCTCTGCATTTACAAAGTCTCGTCTACAACTAGCATTACGGAAGTGGTAACAAGCATTCACTGACCTAACGTAAATTCACAACGGGTGAACGTCTAACATCATAAAACAATCGTACAATGCTTTTAAAATTTTTGGATTTGGGGAGGTTTCCTGTCACCAAAATATGCATCCGTTGGATCACTGACTGGCAGCCCCTTTCAAATACCCCAGAAGTTTTTGAATGGTTTCCAAGGCTCCTAATGATACGTTGATGAAGCGTCTCTCAATTATTAATGTCTGCTGCATAAAGCAATTGTTTTAGGTCGGCACACAAATAAAACTCCAATGGATGGAGGTCGATGGAACGTGGAGGACATGGCACCGGTCCTCCTTTTACCTATCCATATTTCATCGTAGATATCAGTCAGTGCATCGCGTATAATGTGACTAAAATGTGCTGGAGCCCCATCATGCAGGGACCACCAGCGTTCTCGTATTAGCAGGAGTACATCCACTTGCAGCTCCGTAAGTGTGTCCCAAATAAAGTTCATGTAGACAGCTCCGTGCTTCGAGACAGTCACCTACAATTCCAGCCAACATATTAATTGTAAACGCTGTTCTCTTGCCTGTATTGTACCAGGGGATTCCGATACGCCCACATGAGTTGGTTGTAAACAAGACTGAAGACACAAACAACGGACCGGCAACTTGTGCAATAAACCATCAGCATTTTTTTCCATCTCTTCCGACTTCTTGCTTCCCAAGCAAATTTGATCTTCAAAAATTGAAATGCAATGCCAGTCCTTATCTTTATCTCGGTCTGAGACAAGTCCCGACCTGGATCTGCCTTTTATGACATTTGTTAATTATTCAGTTAGTGGGAAGGATTTCAAGTTCAATAACAGAGGAACTGTACAGTCAGCCAGCTAGCATCAGCCCATGCCTGGTCAGCCCTAAGAAGAACAAGTCCAATCTGATAGGTTTTCCTGTTTTTCGTATTTTTCGTAAGTTCTGTCACGATTCTCAAGCAAATGAATAAATAGAAATCATTTTTCAACTTTTTTTCCTTCTGTGATTTTTGGACCACGGATTCCCTATTTGATCAAATGGCTTTTTCTGTAAAATATCATAGTATTCACCACAGAAGCAACATCAAATACCAAATCAGGTGCTGAGCCATGGCGCAAGGTTAGACCTTGACTGCCATCAATCCAAGGTCATAGATCCTAGTCTAATCTACTTTTAAATATGTAGCTCGGTGCAGATGGATTCATGCCTTTCCCACCAGTTGTAGTGAGTATTTATCATTTGTAGCTCTTAATCAGTTTTGCATGTTTGTTATCTCACCTAAACCTTGTTCCGCCATCCATTTACTAAAGTTAACCAGGGAGATTGTCCTTTGTTTCCATTGATCTATTCTGCCTTCAATTCGTCCTGTGAGTATCAAATATTGCAGACCCTCTTTCCCCACTATGTGCCAATATCAACTCTCGTGTACTTTTTCTTTTCATTTTCTCTAAAGCTCCGTCCCTCGTCACATGTTCGGTCCATGCCATTCTCAGCATGTATTTCTAGATTTCTGTTGCTTCAATCCTCTTCTTCATATATGAAGAATTTGTTACCAAATCCATTTTCTCACCGATAATCTTTAATCTACACGTTCATCACTCAATATAATTTTAGGTATCTGTATAGATACACAATAATTATTCAACAGAGAAAATTAGCGACAATTTTATAATTATTTTCTATAGCTATTATAATTTTCATTGCAGAATTTCTTAATTTCTCTACAGACTCTTATTCACAAGCATATGTAATAAAATTAAACCATCCATTGGAAACTATGAAAGATTTCTTCTTCCAAGTCTGTGCGTGTCACTTTGAACAGGTGACATGGATTTTCCTACCACATCTGACATTCTAGATAATTCGTATTAACTTCAATTGCTCTGTCGTCAAAGTTAAAAGATTTCCCCAACTGCAAATGCTTTTCTTTTTCCCAGTTCATGAATATTTTGTAGAACTGGAATAGTAATGGTTTGCATGCAACTACTTAAAAAAATAAAGAGAATGACGCGTAGGATAACGATCAATTTGATCCCAGGCCTGAATTCCATTAGGCTACGAGACATTGTGCTTGTTACATGTCTGGCAGTGACATTTATAATTCTAAAGCTGATCCTAAAATGACAGGCGAGAAACAAGGCAGGTTGTTATCTGCTTGCGTTTTCTACTGCTATATACCACTATGGCTCGAATTACATTTACATTACAATTTATGCTTAGCGCCACGTAATCATATGCATATATAAAACAGAAGATGGGCACCTCGAGGCGGTGTATGGGTTACAAACTTATCTCGCTAGAACAATTACGACTGAGCAGTGAATTCGATCCTCATTGGGTGTCGCCTAATTTCGGCCTTGCGCCACTTCAAAGCTACGCTTCAAAACTCACTATAAAATAGAGAAAACTTATTACGTGATTCGCTTTTAATTTACCCCTTGTAAATATAAGAAATTACACATGATCATATGAAAGAAAACCAGGATATTGATCAGAATGCATTAACTACAAAAAACAAATCAATTAATTTTGCCTCTAAGTAACACACGCACATGCAACCAACCATATGTATTGTCATTCACGGGCACCGTTTCGCTTCATTCATCAGTGTGGCCAAACGTCCGGCTGCTTCTAGCTAAGATCGGAACCCGACTGAATTAGCGTCAGTCGAGGATTCTACCATTATGCCGTTGGCCCACGGTAGGATGAAGGTGAATTCAAGCGTATTTATTTTTAGATACTGAGAGAACTCGATTCGATTTGCCGAAGAGACATCCATTATTAAGAAAACCACACTTCCTCCCCAGAGAGCTCAACCGAAATAAATCTTTCCGGAGCATATATATTGTCATCCACAGACAGACTTTTTCGCTGTCTCAAAGCTCATCAGTGTGGACACACACACACACACACACACACACATACACACACACATATATATATATATATATATATATATATATATATATGTGTGTGTGTGTGTGTGTGTATGTGTGTGTGCGTTTGTGTGTGTGTGCTAGAAAATTGTATGACAAAGTGGAAAAATTCTACTTGTGACGCGTTTTATCATTCAGTAGTTCATCTGACTAAAATTGTTAAGTGGTAGGACAACACTACAACATAAACAATTTAGTCCTGAATTCCGAAACACGTTACAAGTAAACTTTATCACATTGTCATACCGTTTGCCCAATACTTTTCTTAATATATAAAAATTAATATCGTTGTCTCTTTTATATATATATATATATATATATATATATATATATATATATATATATATATATATATATATATATATATATATATATATATATATATATATATATATATATATATATATATATATATATATATATATATATATATATATATATATAAAAAAAAATAAATAAATATAAAAAAGAGACAACGATATTAATTTTTATATATTAAGAAAAGTATTGGGCAGACGGGAGAGTCGATCTTATATATATATATATTTGTCATTCACAGACTGTCACAACGAATCAGTGTGCTAAGCCTCTAGCTAGGATCGAAACCCGACTGGATTGGCGTCAGTCGGAGAATCTACCTCTAAGCCGTTCGAGCACTGCGAACTTGGACGTATTTATTTTAAAATAAACACACAGTGACTGAGAGTACTCGATTCGTTCTACCGAAGAGTCGTGCTTAATATATATATATATATATATATATATGGAGAGAGACAATGAGAGAGATTTGGGATCATATACAGATGAAATATGGATTGGAATCTGGTAGAATTATAAAATCAAGAACAAATAGGAAAGTTGTAAGCAATCTAATTATTGAGGGGTCTCCCCTTTTTACACAAATGGACTCACCCAAGGTATACATATACTACTACCACTGAATACCTGAGTGAGTAATAGTACGTTAACTCAAGTCCGGCAGTAGTAGTAGTAGTAGAACGTTGAGTCGGTCGGTAAAATAACGTAACGGCAAGAGTCACAGTAACGAACAATTAGACTCAGTAAGTTAGATACAGCGATACGTCGATATCAAAGACTATCTATATATTTGTCTACTAACCCGCATTCCTGGAACTACTAACCTGTATTTCCAGTACTCGATTCGTTCTACCGAAGAGTCGTGCTTAATATATATATATATATATATATATATATATATATATATATATATATATATGTGTGTGTGTGTGTGTGTGTGTGTGTGAAATTTGTTACGAATATCAATGTCGAAGGGTAATTTTCATGTGAACCGTTTCGACTTTTAGGACTTCATGGATCAAAGTCTATGTTTAGGCATATATGATCGCACATGCGCACAAGGAAAGAGCAGGCTGAAATTTGAAACTTTTAAATTATTTTCCTTGAAATATGTTTTCCCCCATAGACACTAGCCTTTTCCAATTAGTCAAGTTCTTCTTTTTGTTTCAACTTTTTGTTTATGTTTCAATACTTTTACACATATATGAACTTACAAGTAAATCGTAAAACGCTTGGCCCTTCAGCTAACGACTGCAGTCTCACCCAGATGGGCCCTTCAGCTAACGACTGCAGTCTCACCCAGATGGGCCCTTCAGATTACTACTGCAGTTTCACCCAGCTTGCTTCTTCAGTTTACTTCTGCTGCTTCACCCTGTTTGATTTTCGGCTTACCATTGCAGTTTCACCCAGCTTGGCACTTCAGCTTACTAATTCATTTTCACCCAGATTGCCCCTTAGCTTACTACGGCAGTTTCACCCAGATTTTCTCTTCGGCTTATTACTGCAGTTTCATCCTGCTTAGCTCTTCATCTTACTACAGCAGTTTCACCAAATTTGGCCCTTCAGCATACTACAGCAGTTTTACCAAATTTGGCCCTTCAGCATACTACAGCAGTTTCACCAAATTTGGCCCTTCAGCATACTACAGCAGTTTCACCAAATTTTGTCCATTCAGCATACTACAGCAGTTTCACCAAATTTGGCCCTTTAGCATACTACAGCAGTTTCACCAAATTTGGCCCTTCAGCATACTACAGCAGTTTTACCAAATTTGGCCCTTCAGCATACTACAGCAGTTTCACCAAATTTTGTCCATTCAGCATACTACAGCAGTTTCACCAAATTTGGCCCTTCAGCATACTACAGCAGTTTCACCAAATTTTGTCCCTTCAGCATACTACAGCAGTTTCACCAAATTTGGCCCTTCAGCATACTACAGCAGTTTCACCAAATTTGGCCCTTCAGCTTACTATTGCAGCTTCAGCCAAATTGGTGTTTCAGAATCAAAAGCAAATCATCCCTATACAACAAATCACAACAGTTCTTTTGTACTTTGTTGTAAGAGGTGAAATATGCCAGTATGAAAATTCCCTACCGCCTACAACATAATTGTTCCCTTGAGAGTATGCTGTAGGGATTAAAATAAACGCTTGTCTGGATCACTCATATAGGGTCTGAACCTCTTTCTCCTGTATCGTCAATATACGTAAGTTCTATCGTTTACCTGGTAGACCTTAAACCTTCTGACTGCCCAATTACAAACAGTGCTTTCTGATATGACACGATCTCCATGAATGGAAAATATCTCTTTTAGAGTTTTTAGGGGAGGAAAGAACATAGAATGACGAAAAGATTTTTCCCTCCAGTTTCACATTTGAGGCAAAAATATTTAAAAGTCATCATATACTCAGATATATAGAAAGAATGCGTTGTTATATCATTTTTCAGAATATGCTACAAATTTCATTCATGTGTGAAACGAACTCATTTTATTTCAAACACTATCTATTGAACATTTTTTTGCCGAAGCCATGTTTCCTTAAACTTGTATGCCCACTTTCTGTCCACGACATCATTATGCTTCAGTGTTCTTACGAATACGTAACGACTTTCTCCTTTGAAAACAGACGAGTTGAGCGTGGATGATTTAATGGCAAATTTTATAGCTTCTCCCAAATAATAAACACATTTTACTGCTCCGAACACAGGGGTCTTTATTCCTGATACATATGATTATATACCTGAGTAAATTTCCATAACAAAACGACGGAATAGTAAATACATAAGCCATTTTGGATAAATTATTTGGACAGGGTTCACCGATGTTCCATAGTCATTTAAAAAGAAATATAGTCTATAATTTACTCAGAGATATAATTTAATCGGAGAGAGATGCATTTACATTTCCCAGATTTATATGACCAGAATAATTAATATACAACCGAACAATTTGGTATATTTTAATTTCTTGCTATATTAATAGATATCAGTTCATTTCGCTAGATGAAAGTAGCACCCTGTTTGGTCAAAATGCAGTCCTTTGCTGGTGAGACTGGAATGACCTCTTCAGATTACAGGGTTGGTTGAAAGCATATGGAGGCTGTGCGGTGTCCAGACTAAATGGCTCCCCTCGGTGGTTGTACCGACAAGATTCAATTAAATACAGAGCATTATATTTAGGGTCTACTTGGCTTCCAGAATTGCTGGAATTTTGTCAGTGCTATCAGGTAACGGCCTTTCGAGATCCACTCCAGGTTTTTTGTCTGGATTTACTTCCATGGCCTTTTCCGTTTTTGGTTGTGTATGACTGCTAGGCCGCGGAGGTTTAAAATCGGAGTTTTCCATCCCCTAGTGCCTTCTTGAGTTTTCGAGGGTCATCTATCTGAAGATGTTGGTTATGTGGTGCCAGTCATCCGCCTTCTGTCATTTTTCTGCTTGGATGTAGACTTAATTGTAAATAAACTAATTATTATAAAGATTTAAACAGTGTCGAGGCGCTTAATATTAATCACGTTTCGGTATCTTTTTTTTTAAAGCATATCACCCCAAGCAAGGCTGGAAGCCACTAGCACGCAAGGGGTTACAGAAGGTTTGGAGGAAGAGCAGATAGGAGTGGTAAAGGAGAGGATGTGGAGAAAGATAGTGGATCGATCAAGGCAAGGGGGTTACAGAAGAATTGGAGCGAGAGCAGATAGGAATGAAAGGTGAAAGGGTGTGGAGAAGGGAAGTGGATAGATCAAGGCAACTGGAGATGTCGATTGACGTTACACTTAAATAGTTGGAGATTATATTTGTCAGGGAAACAGGAATAAGGAAGGAGGTTCCAGAGGCGAGATGTGCGAGACATGAAGCTATTGGAGTAGAAGAGACGTCTACATCTAACAGTTTCAACGGTGAAGGGGTGAGAACGGGATGCCAGCCTCGTAGGTCGTTTAAATTCATGAGGCCTAGGAACCAGCGAAAGCAGCTCCTCGGAGCAATTACCGTGAAAGTATTTGTAAAAAAGACAGAGCGTGCAACGTCGCGTCTGTGAGAGAGCAACTGCAGACGAGATGACAGATCAGGGCCAATTACATTGCATATCCGTCTCTGGATGTTATCAAGAACCCTGAGCCAAACAGCAGGGGTTCCAGACCATATATGGCAGCAATACTCCATGCAAGGGCGAATGGTCGATTTATAGATTTGGAGGATCGATTCCGGGGAGAAAAATTCCCTGGCTCGGCACAGGGTTACCAACTTTCCTTGCGGTGGATGATGCAATTGACTTGATGTATTTGTTCCATATCAGATCAGCGGCTAGCGTGAGACCGAGCATCCGCAGAGAGGAGCTCTCGATAAGTTGGTCTTCAGACATTCTAATGGGATGCAGGGATGGATCCTTGTGGTCGTTAATAGAGAGCAGTTTTGTTTTAGAGGCGTTAAAATTAACCATCCATTTCTTGCCCCAGTTCACAACCGATTGGAGGTCCTTTTCTATTCGAACTGCCAGGTTAACTTTGTCATCATCAATAGATTTGTGTTTGAGGCAGGAGTAAATTGTGGTGTCGTCCGCATAGATGCCGACTTGGGAGTCTATGGCGTCAGGAAGGTCGTTTATGAATATGAGGAACAGAGTAGGGCCTAGGATGGAGCCTTGAGGAAACCCTGCGTTAGTTGGATAGGAGCTGGAGATGAATCCATTGAGAACGACCTTCAATTCACGGTTTGACAGGAATGATTGTATTAGGTCAGACAATCGACCTGTGATACCATAACCCTGGAGATTGCGAAGAAGGCCGACATGACAAACTCTATCAAACGCTTTGGAGATGTCTTGGGCCACGGCACGAGCTTCACCGTTATTATGAATAGCTTGGTAGACAAATTCAATGATGGCCGTAAGCACATCGGCTGTAGATCGGGCAAAGCGGAAACCATACAAGCAGTATGGTTTCCACACATCGGCTGTAGATCGGGGCAAAGCGGAAACCATATGGTTTCCGCTTTGCCCGATCTACAGCCGATGTGCTTACGGCCATCACTGAATTTGTCTACCAAGCTATTCATAATAACGGTGAAGCTCGTGCCGTGGCCCTAGACATCTCCAAATTTCTGAGATGAGGTATTATGCACACTGTTTACATTATTCTGACTATTGTCCTCGTCTTTGTCGACATATTTATTACAAAGTTTCGGCCGTTCTACGTTTCGGCCGTTCTACGCTCCGGCCTTCTTCAGGTGATTGGAATATCGAACTGGACCCTTTATTTCGCTCACTGGGGTAGACTGTTCTAGTTCCACGTGCCAAGTTTAATTCTAAATTTATTCCAACCACCTGAAGAATGCCGGAGCGTACAACGGCCAAAATGTTGTGATAAATATGGCCACAAAGATGAGGACAATGGTCGTAATAATTTAAATTGTAATCACGTTTCGTTTTCCTTATGAAGATTTTGTTTTCTCTTTTTGATTACAGATCACCGGCGAATAATTTCCTAACGACCTTCTATGTTAAAATTGTCTATATTATTTCTAAGACAAAATTCGTTTTGCTTATAGTTTCCTCAAGAGATCATACGGGAATTTATCCCCTTCTCCCCTTTTTCTTAAAGACCTCAATAACGGGAAATAGATGCTAGTAAACGACGGTTTCCGAACTACTTCATCGATCATCAGATTAGACTATTTCTTTCTAAAGTAACTAATAGTAATACTGGACAAAACAATAACATAAGCCAAATACACATTAACTATAAACAAGATGAATTTTCTCTTAGGAACATTATAAAGAAATACACAACCCCAGTTGACCAGAACAAGAAAATTAAATGAATTATCTACTATAAAATATTTCAAACAGCGGAAGCTGCCATCAACAATAACAACACATCTGCAAGATCTAAATCGTGTATTTAGTCAGCAATCTAATTGTTCTCTATCATTGTCAGTAAAAAATAACAAACATTTACTACAAAACCAAATGCACGTCAACTACAAACAAAAGGAATGTTCACTTAGAAATATCATAATGAAATACACTAACCCAATTGACCCGAACCAAAAATGAAATTAATTATCTACTACAAAAAATTTAAAACACCTAATCTCATCCTCAAAAATAACAACATGCCAGCAAAATCAAAATTACAACCAACGAACATTATTATGAGTTCAAATGCCCCTTAAGAAACTGTGTTCACATCAAACCGAATTCATAAGTAATTACATCAGTCACACGACTACATGCCTATCCAGACAACTTACGTTACACCTGTCCGACTACTGATCCATTAGAAGACATTTAAACACACTGAAAACTTAGCAGACTCCATCTGGAACATACTAGTAGAAACTACAAACTTCATCCACATGTAAAAATGAATAAAACTTATGAATGCCTTAACAATAAAAAAGAAAAACAATCCAATACACCATTATATTAACTACGAACACGGCCACAATGTGCTGTGTTCAGAAAATAAAACACACCTATAAGTCTAGAAAAATACACACAAACTATAAACCCAATTAAAAAGCAAAGTATGGCTAACAGTATAACCGAAAGCGTTCGAAATTACAGAACATTCAGCGCCCTCTGTGTCCAGAATAAAAACAGAAGAAAAATTAAATAAAAAGATTAATCGCTTGTCTGTCGTCTTTACCGAAACATGTATAAAGAGCTAAATTACAGAGAACCAAAATTATTTATGAATTCACTTGCGCCTTATGGAACTGCTTTCTTGATCAAACCAAACTCCTGAACAATTATATTGGAAATCCCAACTCAATCTTATGTAGAAGTATCACGTCACTGTTATTTGTGACTATAGTTCAATTAGGACTCATATAAGCACACACCTAGCAAACTCTACCTGCGACATACTTGTATAAAATACAAGTATAGTACCCTCGACTAAAGGCTAAAAATAGTGGAAGCACGAATAATAAAAAAGAAAACACTCATTAACATCAACTATAGACATGGCGACATAAATTAAAAGCATAGATTCAGTTAAATAATCAAAATCAAACGGCTAAAAGAATAATAACGGCTAAAAGAATAGCCGAACGCGGTCGGCTATGCAGAACAATTGGCCAATCTTTACCCAGTTTATGTCCACAAAAGGAAAATACTTATAAGAAAACAAGATGTTGTAGAGTTATTTCCTCAGTGGAAACAGTATTTGGACTAAATTCGGTCCTAAATAGGTTCAACGTACAAAACGTTAGGAACTTGTTAGAATAAGTATTACGTAGAGTAATCGAGTTGTGGTAGCTGACTACTTTCCTTATTCGACTCCCACTGACCCCTACTTATATTAGATGGGAGAGTCTATTATCTATAGACTAGATGTGTTTCACCATAACACGAGACAAATGAAATAAAAAGCTTAATCGAAATATATATATATAGTTGTATTGATGTGAGTTTGCGATGAATGGGCGTGAAACCCAGAGTCACAAAATCACATCAAACCAAGTAAATATGTTGGCTCTATCACTGATATTGAGCACATTTTAAATAAGTACCGCGCATGTATAATATATACATAATATATATAAATTGCATATAAATATATATATATATATATATATATATATATATATATATATATATATATATATATATATATATATATAGGTAACTATACTCGTGTCGAAAAACCTTAATGACCACATAGATTTTAATAACCATGGGTTGTGCCGCGACGACGGACTAATAATAGTAGATAAAAGTAACCCCCAAAAATGCGATACCATCCGTAAAAAAACTACACTGTTTTTTTAAAAGATACGGATTTAATCTGGAAATTGAAACTAATTTGAAAGTTACTAATTATTTAGACATTACGTTAGACTTACAAAATGGTTCTATATCCCCGTATAAAAAAGAGAATCAGGACCCCCAATATTTAAATATAAAATCCAACCACCCAGAACATATCATAAGACATATTCCTAAAAATATTAGCCAAAGGCTTTCAACTAATTCATCGGATAAACGCATTTTCGATGCTAATAAAATAGTTTACGAGGAAGCCCTACATAAGTGTGGATACAAAGAAAGATTGGAATATATTAACATAGACAATAACACTGGAACTCAGAATAAACGCAATAACAGGCATAGAAATATTTTGTGGTTTAACTCCCCATTTAACATAGCCGTAAGAACAAGAATTGGTAAAATATTTTTTAACCTACTAGAGCAAGATTTCCCCAAGAAAACTAAGTTGCATAAGATATTTAACAAAAACAATGTAAAACTTAGTTACTGCTGCATGCCTAATGTAGAGACTTTAATTAGTGGACTTAATAAGAAAAAGACTAGGGACAATCCACGCATTAGTTTCCCCAGTTGCAATTGTAGGAATAAAAATGCATGTCCCCTACAGGGTAAATGTCAACAAGAATGCGTGGTCTATCAGGCGAAAATTTACAAGGATATAGACGACATAAACCCTAAAGTATATATAGGAGCTACTCAGGATACTTTTAAAAAAAGATATTATAATCCCATGAGTAGTTTCAAAAATGAAAAAACTAAACATAGCACTACATTATCTAGCTATATATGGCAAATCAGACAAGGTAGCAAAGACCCCATACTGAAATGGGAAATATTAAAAAGATGCACCAAATATAAAGCGGGCCATAAATTCTGTAAGCTATGCACCGAGGAAAAATTAGCCATAGCATTATATAATAAACCTAATGATCTACTAAATTCTAAAACCGAGATCCTTAACAAATGTAGACACAGAAATGCTTGGTTACTGAAATAAGCCTCTCTCTCCCGATTGTAGCGTTATCATTATTGTTTGTGTTTTCTTAAATATCCCCTCTCCTTTTAGTTATTTGAATCTATACACCCTCCCCCACGTTGTCGCTTTTTCTTTTTCTCTTTCTTTTTTCTTTCGTTTTTTTCCCCTTGGTCACGTGGTGTTGTCATGGTTGTCGTCTATAAATACGCCGTTTTGCTGTTGCCTCTTTAGCCAGCCGACTCTGATGATCTGCTTAAGTGAAACCTTGGTAGTTTTGTCTGGCTCATTAGGTTTGACTATATATATATATATATATATATATATATATATATATATATATATATATATATATGTATGTTTATATATATATATATATATATATATATATATATATATAAAAGTGAAGATCGAAGTCAACACTTAGAAGCGACAGTTTGTTTTATGCTAGACGCAATCATCAGGCCCTCATGGCTTCAATGTTCACTTTTATATTTACACACGCTCTATCTCTGATATTGAGCACTTTATCCCATAAATATAGCACACCTTAAGACTATATTTCTTCATGTATATATATATATATATATATATATATATATATATATATATATATATATATATACTAATAATGTTACTACTGCTAATAATAATTGATACAATCCTTTTCCAGTGCAGTCAATGTCTGTGAAATCATTCTATGTCTTACATTACTTATATTATATGTGTATATTTGAATGTGAATGGTGGCGCTCCAATATTGGAACCAAGAATATCTTATGTCCAGACAACATTCACATCTTCTTCATGTCAGATGCGATCGATAATCGTCGATTACAATGAACAACTACAACAACAAAAAAATAAATATCTACTGTTTATCGGCAATTATTGTTTGCATGTACAACTTAATCGGAAATTAGAAAAATACAATGAGATATTAAACAGAGTGATAATTTGTTTGAATTCATCAAAACTTTGTACAAATGAATACAATATGCGTATATATATATATATATATATATATATATATATATATATATATATATATATATATATATATATATATATATATATATATATAAAGTAAGTGATGCAGAGATGTAAAGGTATGTATTTTTATTTCCAATTTAAAGAAACACTATGAAATTACAAGTTGATGTTTTCTCGCATTTTGAGAGACATACAATCCCAACGTTAATTACAGGCTCTACTAGTCTCGTGTCCGTCTGGAAGATGGCATCTAGTATTCCTTCTCAGATTTACGAAGCACTAATAATAATTTATTGTTTGTCAAGTCTCTTACAAAACCAAGTAAAACAAAAACCTACCAATCGTACATGTTTTATTTTTGGCTATTCTTGTTAAATCACTGGATTTATTTTAAAATAATTTCTTGCTGACATTTAAATTAACTTTTACAGAACCAGTTTTTAAAAAAAAATGCCAGACATAATGCTTATTTTTAAATGGCTTGTGGGTCTTAATTAGTTTTTAGAATTAACTGAAAACTGTGTTGAAAACAATTTTTTTATCAGTATATCACTTTCATTTCAATATTTAACTTATTTTAATCAAAGGAAAGAATGTTGAACTTCTATGTAACATCAGTTCTATATAGCACTGATTTACAGACAATTCCCTGACAGAAGAGACTCGAGGTAGAGCGTTACGGAGTATCCTTTATACGGATATGGTGAATAAGGCCGAAAGTATGTGGAACCTAGTGATAATCGAACTCATACCTTAATCCTGCTTGATCTGGCGAGACACGTTTGCTACACATTACACCATGTCGATGTGCCTCGTAGATTATGCTGATATATGCGTAAGATAAAGGGTAGCCTTAGACCAAGACCGGTTAAAAATTTAGTGATCAGGGAAGTAACATACATCTCATCGAGGGAATATGAATAGAAGGGCGTATCGCTGCAAGTTGCATGGCGACGGGCTAGCAACGTCTCGTCAGAAAGAAAGGGGTTTTAAAAATGGAAAATAAATTATCACCCAAAAGGACACAAACACGCTTTTGGACAACATTTTTGGACTGATCTGACTTTTGTAAAGGTAGATGATATTAGGGAGAGTGAGGTATCTGCTTCTACGGGGAACTGACTATTTTTCTACCATCTTCAGCGACGGATCCTTCCACTTGAGCTGTACTCTAAGTTTAAGTCGCATTAATCTCTAAATGCCCGAGGCGTACCCGAGGAAACATTCGTTCATCACGATTGGTGAAACTTCTGCGTTCGATCGGCGATAATGGAAGATCACTAGTTTGGTTTTTGAGGTATTGAATGCGACCAGTTTTTAACCCACTGAGCCGTTAAGACTAGGTCAGACGAGAAATCAGCAGCAACGCCCTGGTGATCAGGGGTTGTGGAGATGCACTCATATAGCGTTGTATCATCAGCATAGGTATTCAAAAATGATAGGAGTATACTGTCCGGCAGATCATTTATACAAAATAGGAAGAGGCTTGGACCTAGAAGCGAATGTTGGGGGACGTCTACGCTGATCACTTGGGACTTGGAGAACTGGCTGTTAACAACAACCGTTAGGAATCTAGCTATTAGGAAGGACTTTATAACTGAAAAAGGTCGTCCAGTCTGTCTAGAGATAGAAAGTTCAAGCAGCCACCCTTTATGCCATACCTTGTCAAAGGCCTTTGAAATATCGAATGCTTTTGTCCTGGATATATATTTGTTGTCAAGGGATTCTATAATTCTATGAGTAATAGCAATTAGGATATCAGCTGTTGACAAAGCAGATCGAAATCATACTGTTTGTCGCTCAAGAGGTTGTTCCGTGAACAACAATCTTCTTTTTGGGAATAGCTTCAAAGAGCTTGATGATAGCATTGAGGAGACTGATGGGTCTATACAGTTAGGGAAATGAGCGCACACCAACATTCGTGAAAATCGAGCGTTCGCTTGAGACTTTCCACAGAATTGGGGAGGATTTCTCCCTCAAGCAGCGGTTAGATAATTTCACAGAAATTGGGGATAACTCTAGTTTAATATTTTTAAAGACAACACTGTTTTTTGTCTGGATCGTTAACATTAGGGTCAAAATGTTTAACACTGTCTGACTGTAATGAAAGTATTACACAGATTGTTGTTATTGAGACCGGAGTCGTCGGGAGGTTGATGGCCTTTGTTATCTAATTTTGAATTCAAGATAAAAATCATGGTGAAGAGCTTCGCCATATCTGACGACAATTGATCTCCTTGCGGCCATTTATAATGACGCTTTGCCTCTATTCAGAACTTGGTTAATCTTTCATTTTGTCTACATTGAACTTTGGTTGTGAGTGCTCGAGCATAACTACATTTGCATTTTATAAAACTCTCTTGCAGCGGTCGTCTCCAGTTCCTAATATACTGCTCCCTGTGAGAGGTATTGTAGTACAGGGGTTCGCGACTTACGTCGTGCCGCAGAGCGACGTAACTTCATTTTTCACTTAGGCCGGAACTCACCTACTTAAGCACCCACAAGTCTGCCTTACGCTTGGAAGAAATAATGATGGGCAAAAAGTTCCCTAAAAACGACCCACACGAGAGATAGTACAGCCGGTGAGAAAACAACGCCGTCTACTGATATAGTTCCGCGTGACGATTATGGGAATTGGCTAGTAAAAATGAGACGCTGTCCGACGTAGTCCGGGGACCTTCTGTAGTGTATAAAGCACATTTGCGGGGGAATCAGACCTGATTGCTCAGTTTCTGCGAGAATTTTTTATTGTCTATGAAACTCTTCATTCCAGTAAGTATCGATTCTTATGTGAGGGTAGCTGTTTTGGGGACAGTGTTATTAAGGGTGGTATTTTGGCCTGCAGATATATATTGAATAATGGAAAACAACAAGAAGCAAAAACAAGATGCAAAATGAAGACCTGACTAAAAACATATTTTGCCAATTTTTGTTATTCGTTAAAGAAAATGCATCAACAAAACTAAGGTTACAGTGCACTAGGCAAAAATATCTCTTCATGTTCATGCAGAGGCTGAGAAGAACGTTGTCCTAATAACGGCAGTTTTGTAATCCCTGAATAGCGTTGTCATGAGATGGACTGTTTTGTAGTCCCTGAATTGCGTTGTCATGAGAAGGACAGTTTTGTAGTCTTCAAAGACTGTTGTCCTGAAGAGGGCAGTTTTGTAATCGGTGAAGAGCTTTTTCTTGAAAAGGACAGTTTTGTAGTCCCTGAATAGCGTTGTCCTGAGAAGGGCTGTTTCGTAGTCGCCGAAGAACGTTGTCCCGAAGAGGACGGTTTTGTAATCGGTGAAGAGCGTTGTCCTGAAAAGGACAGTTTTGTAGTCCCTGAATAGCGTTGTCATAAGGTCAGTTTTGTAGTCACCGAAGAAGGTGAAGAGCGTTGTCCTGAAAAGGACAGTTTTGTAGTCCCTGAATAGCGTTGTCATAAGGTCAGTTTTGTAGTCACCGAAGAAGGTGAAGAGCGTTGTCCTGAAAAGGACAGTTTTGTAGTCCCTGAATAGCGTTGTCATAAGGTCAGTTTTGTAGTCGCCGAAGAAGGTGAAGAACGTTGTCCTGATAAGAACTCTTTTGTAATCGTTGAAGAGCTTTGTTTTGAAGAGGACAGTTTGTTGCATGTTGTCACTGCTTGCGTGGGTGGCTGGAGATGGACGCCTACTGGATTTGGACGCTGACTGAGAATGCAGCCGATTCCGAGCTGGAGATGGTTGGCTGGCTAGCTGATATATTGATTCTGACATTTTTGTTTGTGGGGTTCAGTATGGTTGAAGAAGGCTGAGAGAGGAGGTTCCGGCATGTGCGTTCTGAAGTCTTCTGCTTTCGTGTACGGGAAAAAATTACTATGCATGATCTACTAGGCGATGCCTTCGGTTGAACTCAAATTTAACGCTGAATAGTGAATGATCAGAAGTAAGCTTAGGCGTGTCAAATTTTAGCGAGGCATTTTGCAGGGAAGGATTCGAGAGAGAGGTGAAGAGACTCGCTTGTGGTTTCTTCAAACTTTCTGTGTTAGATCGTCGGCACTATTTGCCTTCTTCATTAGTTTATTCGAGTGGACTAACAATTCTTTGTGGTGAATATTGAAGTGACTGCAAATATGAAAGCTAAGCTGAGGGAAATTCAGTGACGATATTATCAATCGTCTCAGGCCGTCCTCGGTATGACGATAATCCACACCCGCGTCCTGGCGAAGACGAGAAAGTACGTCCAACAGCAAGGTCGCTAATCACGAGGTTTTGAGGAGCGTGAAACCATCTCTTAATTGCTGGTCTTCCCAGGTTCACTGTGACCCGGGGTGGTAGAACCTGTTAGGGTCCCAACGATGGGTAAATAATTATCCGCCAAACTGGTGTTAAAACACTATGTAAGTGTAAAAATAGGTTTTAAAACCAGAAATACTTTGTAAAAAATATTTATTACCAGCAATAGATCCTTTTTTGAAAAGAAAGATATTACCAGATAAACATTTTTGAAGAAAGAAATATTACCAGAAATAAAAAATCGTCGGCATTAAATAACCTATTGAGGTTAATATCCCGTAAAAAAACAAAACAAATCAGACAATCATCGGAGGTATTTGGTCGAAAATTACAGTTCCATCATTCTGAGAACGATGGAGTGTCAAACTGAATGTGTCAATGTGGAGGAAAGGAAGTTGTGGAGTACCATGATCGTGAATAAAAGAAGTAAAAACTAACTTAGAGTTAAGGTGGATATGAAGGATACCTCAATCATATATAAATGGAATCCAATGTGATACATCGCCTGAGCTTCTCACCTGTTCCTTTATTCGTTAAAAGTTGTCTTTTCATTGTTATAAATAAAGGTAAATCTGAGAACCTCTGGCGATTAATCATACAATATATATATATATATATATATATATATATATATATATATATATATATATATATATATATATATATATAGGGTGTCTATAAAGTTCATGTGCACTTTAAAAAATTGATAACTTTATTTGTATTTGCGATAGAAATAATCTGTAAAAAAATGTTATAATACAGTGATTCAACAAGATGGAGCTCCTTGCCACTTTTCTCTGAGTGTTAGTTTCTAAATCAGGAATTTCCTAACAGATAATTCGGAAGGGGTGGACCATTTTATTGGCCTCCACGTTCGCCAGATTTCACTCCATTAGATTTTTTTATGGGGACATGAGAAAACAATTATGCAATCAAACCTTGTTCATTAGATTTGATGTGCTTTCAGGCATTACTGTAAATCAGTTGGCAAATGTTTTCCGTGATCTGCAAAATCCTATTACCCTTTGTATTGCTAATAATGGAGGACATGTGGAAAATTTCAATAAAACCTGAAAAAATATAAATTATTTCTATCGCAAATACAAATAAAGTTATAATTTTTTTAAAGTGCACACAAACTTTGTGGACACTCTGTATATATATATACACCCCCCATATATATATATATATATATATATATATATATATATATATATATATATATGTATATATGTATATATATATATATATATATATATATATATATATATATATATATATATATATATATATATATATATATATTCCAGGCAACGAGGAACAATCGTTTTATTTATTTTATTACGAAAATTTACCAAGAGGAACGATCAATTAGCTTTTCTTCATACCCTGCCTGATGGCAAATGCTGCTTGTGGCGCCTGGGGTGGCGCTCCCGCCATAACCACCGAAACCGTGAGAACACCCCTGGTCGGCGGCTGATGAAGACAGAGTATCGCACGTGCTAACACGCGTCGTATGTTATATATATATATATATATATATATATATATATATATATATATATATATATATATATATAGACAATATTAGTGGTAAATATACATATGTAATTATATATACACATACATATATGTATAAAAATAATTCCAAGTGGATATGATCCAGGTAGAACTCAATGTCCAGGACAGAGTAAGGATAAAAAGACTTAAACACTAATATTCCATGGTCATAATTTATTCCATTGGAATCGTAAAAACGATCCAATTCATCAGACCTACAGATTCATATATATATATATATATATATATATATATATATATATATATATATATATATATATATATATGTTGTTGAAACTTGACTAATGCATGGAATAATGATGCAAACACAAAATGTAGTTAGAATAAAATGTATTGAAACAAGAAAGTGTACACAATATTTACATATAGTCTTTTGTATATTCCTGGGAAGACCGTTCCTGGAGAATGTGTTGACTAAGTCGCAGTCGGGCAGAGTCTCTAGTTGGATCTCTTGATTTTCCTTCCTGTCTTCCGGTACCAACCATATTTATATCGTCGGTACTCCGCTATGCAAATTAGGTGGATCCTACCACAACATATATATATATATATATATATATATATATATATATATATATATATATATATATATATATATATATATATTATCCTGTAATATCAGTAAAATAGATGAGATTACTTAAGAATGAAGTCTTAGCATATTTCTCTGTTCTGTGGATGAAAGTTTTAATCACAAACATACAGAAACACACATATTAACCGACACATTTTTGCATATCTCTCTGTGTGTGCGAATGTGTGTTTGTTTCATTCTTAACTTTCCCTTCATAGAGTTTCTTACATTTTCCGAATAAATTTATTGAGCTTGTTTATTGTTTGAAAAATTTTAGAAACTCCAGCAACTAAACTACGAAGAATATTTTATATGTCGGCGTAAATTGAATCCCTTAGGCCTATAGTTCCTCAAGGGAAATCAGATATTACTGTTGTTGTACTTATTGCTAATAATACTCAGGTTTTAATACTAATACTAATAGAAGATTAAAAAAGAAAATTCGACCGAAACAAGTTTGTATGGACGAAATATTTCAAACTAAATAAAGATGTCAAGAAAAGAGGAAACTGAAAATAAATTTCGGCGGCCTCTTCAGATCAATTGAAAGAATTGGCCTTAATTAACTAGTCTGAATTTCTTCACAAAGAAAGGAATCTTTGTGTTGGCGTTGCTATGACGCCATATGTCATTTGAATCGCTTCACCAACAGTTTGGACAGGACAAATACGGTGACGCTGATCATTTAGACTTTAAATTATTCCGGATATATTTTTCTCAAGACGATGTATTCTTTCTGTTCTCAACGAGATTATACTTACGTGTTCTTTCCGTTTTTTTTTCCTGAGAGACCAGTTATTTTATTGTCGTGAATAAAATTTTCTTTTATTGTTCTTTCTCATTCCTCCGATTTATTAGCTTTCTTTCTTTTCGTTTGATTTTTGTTTGTTTCTTTCTTCCAATTTTCTTTCTTTCATTTCAATTTCTCGTTCATACTCTTAATTTTTGTTTGTTCGTTTGACCCTTTTTCCTTCCTATTTCTTTCTTTCTTTCTTTTTTCTATTTAGGTTTCTTCTCAATTTGGCTTCTTTCTTTCTTATCGTCCTTTTTTTCTTTCTTTATTCTGCTTTCTTTATGCGTTGGTGTTATCAAATATAACTGCGTCTTCTAAGAGCATTTATCTATTATACATTTAACGATTCAAGAAAAAACGACGAGACTCCAATTAAGGATCAACAATAAAATATATATTGAAACAATAACATACAAACCAATCAGGAAATGATGTGTATTAATTAAGGGAGAAAAGGTTGTTTCCCTTTAACTCTATTCTGATTAAGATTGAATGTTCGAGAGAATTTCTCTGGAATAAGAATGTTCAGGATTCTGTGTTGAATAGAGTCTGCTGGTAGAATAGAATACAGTTCCTTAAGAAGTGTGTTGTTTTGAGAAATTAACAGAGTGCTTGTTACACTTGAGACCCCATAGATGTTCGAAGTGGGGAGCCTCATTTAAAACATAACAGTAAATCCATGCTATCTTCTTTGATGGTAAAAGGTTATTTTTAAACGCAATATTACTTCCTATTTAACCTATATATTCTTTTGAATGGGTCAGCTATTTTATCACTTGACTTACTGCAATAGTTACAGCAACGAAGTGAGTGTGTTGATTAAGGGCAACCCGTGCGGTCTAATGAAGAAGACAAAACGCGAATCGTTCACATTTAACTTTACATTAAGTTCTCAACCCGGTATTAATCCTGTTTAATATTAAGTCAGATAAGTCCGGCAAAGAAAGAGGGGAGAATGATCATCAATCGGTTGTTAACTGGGGCAAGAAATAGCTTCTAACTGCCGTCCTTTAATCATAATAGAGAACCATTTTTGATCTCTATCAACATGGCTGATGCTAATCTTCAGGAGAAGAACAAATTTCGCTTTCTTACTCTCAGTTTGTCCACTAATATGATGTGAACAATAATCTTGAATAATTTGCAGGTCCGACACAGACAATATTTTGAGTCCATCTTGAACATCTATAAATCTACTATGCCTGTATTCATTGAATATTGCACCATATCTGGCCTGGTGCTTCAGAACACATATGGTAGCTCTAGACCAAATCTGGGTTATATATCTCGAGATACTAGATAAAATATTCTTATCGGTATTGACCTGGTATCTCGTCATCAGTCATTTACCCACCTCCGTGACTTAAATCCCTATTGGCTTTTCGATTAATATCTTTATATAAATTGTTCTAATAAGGTCTCCTCTTTCGTACATCGACTGCATCAATATAAGCGTACTACTAGATTGGCTATTATATCTCATCGTTTTAATGTTTGAATAGCTAGATATAACTGCAAGTTACGCTCTAATCATTTCTTTTCTCACACTTCTTACCTGTGGAGTTCACTTCTGATTTCTTGCTTCCTTGTGACCTACAAACATTTAAATGCAATAACAATCGCCTCTTCTCGTCGTGAGTATGACGATAATCTATATCTGGCAGAAAGACCTCTGATCGGGAGGCTCTGAGGAGCTTGCAGTCACCTATTATTTGATGTTCTTCTCAGGTCCACCTGTAAGGTTCCAACTATAGGTAAGTTTTGTAAACCCAAACTGAATTCAAAACACTATGAAAGTGTAGAATTAGATTTTTATAATGAAGGTTTTTGTAAAAATATTACCTTCAATACATTTTTGAAAAAAAATATTAATATATATACTATTCATACGAACATATCCTAAAAAATACTGTCGACCTTAAAACCCATTGAGTTTGATATGCCGTAAGACAGATTAAACCATAAACCACAATCGTTTCTTCTATTCCAGAATTCTGTTCTTTTAGTACCCTCTCTCTACACGAAATTCTTCTTATTCTCTTTTACATTCAGCACCTCTTGTGTCTTAGTAGCATTATCGATTTGCTTTGGATGAAACAATTAAAAAAATAACTCATTGCAATATTTCGTCAGTTACTCTCAATCATTATCCTGGTCTGAAAGCTGGAAACTTAGTCGCTTGTCTTGCAAATTTTCTGAGAGTTTGCCCAAATCTTATTGGTAGATGTTTATATAACAGCGTTTATTACAAATCCTTCTTACGCTTCCAAAATTGGTGTGATGTAATATGTTTCTTCATTTCTCCGATCGGAGTAACTCCAGATCAACACAAGAGCTGGATTCCTTGTTAGTCTTGTGTGTAATTGATCCGAAATAAATGTTGCCTTCTGTGGATCCCTTCGTAACTACATAAAACGGTATGAACAAGAAGGACCATTTTTCTATTTGTTTTATTAGGAGAGTGTGGTCGAAGCTGACATTCTAAGAGGTAGTAGGAGGAATTATGTCACCGGAATGCATGTCATACGTTGGCTCAGAGACCATCCGTGGATAATCATAACCGGTCTCTCAACCTGGGTGTGAGAGGCATATCGGCGCTTCAGAATTCTTGCGTCCGTCTGTTGAATTCACATCGTTTTTTACTTATATACCACATCAATAACAAAGGCAATCGATCACTGTCAGAATACAAGCCACACGATGCACTCCGGCCAAACACTGATCATTCTGCTCCTGGCCATCGCATTATGTAACACATGGACTTTACAGTTAGCTTCTATATGTTCCTAGGCTAGGCAATGGGTGGGCGAATTATGACCTAAATGCAGAAAGTTGTCCGTCTGGTGATTGTATGGGGCCAGCATGATCACAACCAACATTTGTTTCACAAAAAAAAACATTAATTTTGGTATCTTTACTTACCTATTGCCTCAAACGGCCATCCAATCAAAATAGAAAAAAAGAACAAAGAATGGAAGCGAATAAAATTTAATAGGTAACGTCATTGCTCAGGAAACTAACTTCCAACAGAATCAACATATCGCTTTATGTCCTATCACAAGGCAATTTTCTATACTTTGTCGATGTCAATGCTCAATCAATACTATCTCTGCAGGCTGTTAAAAATGCAGACTAATGTACAAATGAAATGCAAATGTAGAATCGTTATTTATGTCGTCGATGTGATACTTGGATGTTTAGTTGTGATGCTGATTCATTTACACAGGCCTAACAAAGATGCAGCTGAGAAAACAAAATTCCAACCTGCTAAGCTTACATATATTTGATAAACGAAGAAAAGCCAATGAATTCCTGTAGAAACTTATCTTTAATTTAAGCGAGGACTAGTGAATGGAATAATCTCTTTACAGTAATTAAACAATCACCAATGATATGTTACCTCAATGGACAACAATGATGACATTCGATTTGTAGTTTGATATTTTGATCAAATAATGAAATCGGCAAGAACATCATTTTTAAGTTTGATAAACTTCGTATTTATAGTCCACAAAGTTATTGACTAAAGGAGTGATGGGAGTCTTCTCTTTCATCATTACTGGAGGCTCGTTTTTATGACACTACCGCTGTAGATTTAAATTAAGACCAGTAAATCTTTTTCCGGAGTGTCGATGTTCACTAGGTTTTGTATTTATCCCTCTTAAGGGAATACATTGAAACAGTAATAGGAAATAAACTCTATATCCATAATCCCCCAGGAAGAGCATTGTAGACGAAATATCTGAAAATGAAAATTTCACTTAAGTATCACAGGATCAGTTAATACGAAATAATAACACTATTATCCATTAGCTCAGTTCATTAGACATTGGCATTATTCCGGTCCGAGTTCAAGAAAAAAAAATGAGAAACCAGTCCAAGTTTTTGCGAAATTTGGATGTCTCTTTTTGAATCTTCTGTACTTTTGATACATGACACATGGCAAGTTTTGGGAAATGCATTTGAGTTGCTTACATCATATGGAGAAGTACTATTTTACTCTTGATACTATGATCAATTGACACCTGTATATATTTCGGAAATGATCAAAGGTCCGCAAACATGGAGTTTGTTTATTGTCAGTGAACAACATTTCTTTTCATAACTAAAAGAAAAAAAACTTGTAGTTCCAACGAATGATTTATTTTATGGAAATATTTCGACCAGCCGTTGCAAGTCTAGATCGTTCCTTAATTTGAGTAAAACAGTGCAAAGAAACTAGAAACGCTTAAGGATTCAGATCAAAGAAAATACCGAGTTGATGACGTTTACAAAATAAGAACACGTTGAGACGTAAAAAAAAGCAATTTTGTTTTTACTCTAGAAACAGCCATTTTTTTCCTATCATATTTTTCTTTGGAACACAGATGTCCAGACAGGACAGAGTCGTGCTGCATCTAACATATTGCAGACATTTTGTATATTTGCTGTTACCCTTTTGTTCAGCTACTCTTTTTTGATTGAAATATTTTTGGTTCGTCAATTTTATTTATGGATGCTCAAAGTCAATTCTGTGACCTTTTATAATTTCTTTTCCTTTTTCTCTTGACCAGAGTACCGAGCAAAAAATCATAGATATTAAAATGATTGGCAGAATTAAAGGAATTACCGAAAATCAACACACATTAGATGAATATTTCCTGCCAATTCCAGAGATGGGGAGAATAATTGAAGATGTTTGTCATATATTTAATTTTGAGAGTTAAGCAACTAAGAAGGATGATCATTACCTGCTATCTGGTTAAATAACGAAAGCAGTAATAAGAGTAATATAAAACTTCTCACAAATAGCTGTTGAAGACTGATAACACTTACAGCAAACTTGGACCTTGGTGCCACAAAAGAAAAAGTAGTGCAAAATGAACTATTTTTCCCTTGACACCGCTATTATTTTAACTACCTTCACTCCTCGGCAATATTTTATGTTTTTAAAAGGCATTGATTAGAAATGTAATAAAATCTAAACATGAGTTGAAAGATAATTTATACTTTTATTTTTAAGAATTTACAACAAAAATATTAATCACTATTTATTTATTGTCCCGAGAATGACGATAAACTACATCCGGCAGCAACGCTTCTGATCGGCAGATTATGATGTTCGTTGGACCACCTATTAATTGCTCTTGTTTCCAGACTTACCTTGACCCAGAGTGGTAGAATGTGATAGGATCCCAGTTATGGGCAAATATTGAACCCCCAAACAAAAACAAAAAACAATATGGAAATATAAAAACACATTTTTATAGTACAAATACAAACAATACTTTTTGATAGTAAAAAGATTACCAGCAATACATTTTTGTAAATTAAATTATTAATGCTCGTAAGAAATTTAAATTTGAGCATTAAATATCCCATAAGTTGTTATGCCGCTAAACAAACAAATTAGTTCATTATATTCACAACAAAAACCTAATAAAATAATATCAAAACTTAAGGCAATGCGATATATATATATATATATATATATATATATATATATATATATATATATATATATATATATATAATTTACCAATTAATAAAGAAATAAATATGAAAACAGTTTTTATTCATAAATATTTAAACATAATCGAACCAACTATAAGGATATCATCATTATTTACCATTTTATAAAGTGTCAATCAATGGTCAATTAGCCGATGTTTTGCCAACCTTTCCAATACAAAATATAATAGTGTAAATAAATAATCTAATAAATAAATAGGGATCATTATTTTGTAGTCAATACTCAAGAACAACGAAAAGGTATTAATTCACTTTCATATTCTTAGGTTTTATAAGATTTCTAATCTTCGTTTTTGAAAACAATAAATATTGTAGAGAGAGAGAAGTTGGTTCAAATAATAGCGTTGTTAAGGGAGAATCGTCCTTTTGACACTTTTCTTTTTGGTGGACACTTAGTAAATTAGATTATTTCTGTATTTGAATGTTGAAATATGACTTCATTGGGAGACGTTTATAAGGTCGAATGTCAAATTGAGATCAAATGAAAGCTGGCAACATTTGTAAGCATCAATAAGACGGCTGTTGCATTTTAAACTCGTAAATGTTTGGGTCGAAACAAAACTAATGACACTATCTGCCATCGCCTCAAGATGTGGAGCAAATATTTGTCTAAGAGGTTATTTTGGAAAATATGCATTTTAAGTCGTGCCAAGATATTTTCTTAATGCTTCGCTCTAAACATGAATCAAATTTGCCACCAAAAGTCTCAAGTTGTTAGCAACTTCAGAATCTGATGATGTTGAATCGGACAGCTTCTTGCCAAGAGCCGTTCTTCGTGAAAACGAAGCATGGGAGAATGCTTCCCCGAACACAATAATCTTAATCTCTTTAAATCAGTTGCCTACATTTATGTATTCTATTCTATTCTCATAATCTGAAATTCTTGTTCATACATTAACATAATTCAGTAGTCTTCAACCGTTTGTGGACCATGGGTCATTTATTGTTTGAATAAATGACTTTTAAAACTCAAATCGGTTAAGAAATTGGTGTAATATATTTCAAGGTTTCATGACGTAAATAATGAAAAAGTTATTGCTTATATTTACATAGTTCCGTACTAAATATACTTAGTTTAATTTCTCCTGCAACCAAAAACCTTTCTTTGTGTCTAAGTTTGCCATCCGTACGTTTGGGCGTGTCCTGTAAAGATTTGCTTTTCTTGTAGACAAAAATAGGCCAGTTCGATTATCAACAAATGCTATCCATTACGCACCAATAATTAGAGCAAAACGAAGCTTAGAAGAAATCTACTCGAAATTGAATGGTGCCACCTTACTTTTCTATGAGAAATTCAGCAACGTCGTTGATTTGTCAAGAACAGATGCGAGATTCGTTTAATTTAATGCCTCAACGAACAGAATGCTTATATATTTTCATAAAACGCAGGAAACAGCGACGTCTATGAATATAAAATATGTATCCAACCGGAAAAAAAAAGGTTTGTACAATGAAGAGGAAAACCATAATTTTTAGAATCATATTAAAAAGCAAGTTAATAAAAAAAGACATTTTGAAAAAAGATAATTCATTCTTGAAAAGAAATATAAAGAAAAATGGTGGATTGAGTAAATTTATGCTTTCATTTTATGTGTATAGATGTAATATAACTATTTGTACGACCCTTTAAATTTTCAAAGGAGATCATTATCATTAATGATACAAATAAATACAAGTACATGATGTATGAGATTTGGGGAAAATTTTTTTTATTGCTTCAAATTAAAATAATATAATGTTTAAACATGTTAATTATTACCACTCCACAGATAAATCTGCTTTTATCGAAATGTTAAAAAAACAAATATATATATATATATATATATATATATATATATATATATATATATATATATATGAAACAGAAGAGAAAATTTATGGAGGACAGTTAAATGGGTCATTTTCTTTCCATAAAGTTTCATTTAAAATGTCTTTACGAGAATTCAAATGCATTCTGTCTGTTTGCATGAACAATTTTGTCGGTAAAATATACAGGCCATGCAATGAAATAGCATGATCATTTAAAATAATATTGTTTATTCTTTTGTCTCCACTTTACACACACACACACACGCACACACACGCACACACACACACATATATATATATATATATATATATATATATATATATATATATATATATATATATGTGTGTATATATATGAAGAAATATAGTCTTAAAGTGTGCTATATTGATGGGATAAAGTACTCAATATCAGAGATAGAGTGTGTGTAAATATATAAAGTGAACATAGAAGTCAACACTTAGAGGCGACAGTCTGTTTCATGCTAGATGCAATCGTCAGGCAATGCATCTAGCATGAAACAGACTGTCGCTTCTAAGTGTTGACTTCTATGGTCACTTTTATATATATATATATATATATATATATATATATATATATATATATATATATATATATATATATATATATATATATATCTGTTTTCATTCTCGATTTTGCAGCCATAAAGAAACACTTGAGATACACACTAGCTGCATCATATCATTTGTATCTTTTACACTTTAGGATGATGGCCAAAAGGAAGTTTTCCAGTTGTTATATAAGAATAAAGTGTCGCTGCCGACACTTGTGTTTGAACATAGATCGCCAGTGAGCAAACGCAGCCGATCCCATTATTGAATTAAGTGCATCACGTAACTATAGACATACGCATAAGTAGGAAGTTACATGACGTCCAACTTGCCGCTATACCTCCTCTATCCTCTATTACTATTTGGATCGTTACTATACGGAACGCTATTCTCTACTTTATTCACGAAACTATTTCTCTATTTGGATCACTATACGGATTACTATTCGAGCGAGTATTATCGAGTAAATACTATTAGTGCGGGTGTTATTCGAAGGCGTCTGACACCAGTATTGTTCAATGGTGTACTATAGTTGTATCTGCGATTACAAAGTCTCTACTACAACGAGCATCACGAAAGTGACAACAAGTATTCTTTGGCATGCCAAAAGTGTCAAATGAATGTTCGTTTGAGTCACAAAGCTAGTAGTCATTGGTCTGTGATAATTTGTGTAAGTTTAATCAGGTATTAATACTTTCTTACTGAATTAAAAAAAAAACTTTGAGAGTTTTGGCGATTAACAAAGATGGCCGACCAAGAAGCATGCTCCAGGATTGAACAGCGGTCAGTTATCAGGTTTTCGGTTGCTGAAGGGGGCAAACCAGTTGAAATGCATAGGAGAATGTCAACTGTGTATGGTGCCACATCTTTCAGCCAAAACAAATTTCTACAAGTGGGATAAATTGTTTAAAGAAGGACGGAGCAGTGTTGTGGATGAAGACAGGCCTGGGAGGCCTACAGAAGTGAGGTCTCCTGAGGGGATCGAATCAGTCAATGACCTCATTCAGTCTGACAGAAGGGTGACAGTGGATGACATTGCGAGGACTTTGAGCTTATCTGTTGGGTCATCAGTCAGAAGAAGTCATCTTGCATTATGACAACGCAAGGCCTCACACAGCAGCCCAGACGGTGCAGACAATCAACGAGCTGGGCTGGGAACTGCTCCCTCATCCCCCTTACAGCCCAGACCTTGCCCCTTCAGACTTTCACCTGTTTGGTCCCTTGAAAGCGTTCACGAGAGGCCCGAAGTTTAAAAGTGACGATGAAGTCAAAAGTGTTGTGAGCGACTGGCTGAGACATCAGTCAAAAGATTTTTACGCTGAGGGAATACGGAAGCTTGTGCACATATGAGAAATGTGTATGACAGTGCTGGGAGACTACGTTGAAAAAAAGTAAGTTTATATCTCTATTAGAAGTCCTTATACCGAATAATTCACGTTATGTATTGAATGACCCTCGTATATGTTTATAATCATACGGTTTTGCGCATTAAACGTCTTTGACATGGAAGAATGTCCCTTTAATAAGATAAAATATCTCAGGTCCCTCGTGAACGAGACTTTTATCTATTAAATTCGAGATTAATCTCGACCCAAATATTTCGATCTCAGATGAGTATTATCTGGGTTGTGGGATTTATGACTTTTCTTAATGCTATGGTCCAAGGTTAAGACCAAGGAAGAACAACACGAACACAAGAGTAGAAATAACAAAGATATATTACACGAAATAATAATACAAGATGTTGAAGTTGTTAGTATGACTGTCAGTCTGGTTTGGAGTGAACTACGATTGGCTCGACTCGATTCCGTCTCGATATTTAACAACCCTCCTACGTGGGTCGCATGTGGCTCAAGGCCGGATTAATGTGGGTTCTCCGAGCACGTAGGCTCGGCCAAAAATATGCCCATTTAGAACCGGTATAAACGGGTTCAGTGACTGTCTACTTCCCCGGACGAAACTTTACCCTTCGGCAAAGCCTCGTCCCGGTTCCTCTTCGCCAAAGCAGAGAGTTCGACAGAAGTCGCACACAATCAGAGACTGCTCACGACTCGATTCCGTCTCGATATTTAACAACCCTCCCACGTGGGTCGAATGTGGCACAAGGCCGGCTTAATGCGGGTTCTCCGAGCACGTAGGCTCGGCCAAAAATATGCCCATTTAGAACCGGTATAAACGGGTTCAGTGACTGTCTACTTCCCCGGACGAAATTTTGCCCTTCGGCAAAGCCTCGTTCGGGTTCCTCTCTGCCAAAGCAGAGAGTTCAACAGAAGTCGCACACAGTCAGAGACTGCTCACGACTTGATTCCGTCTTGTCCCTCTCTCTTGAAAGCGCAGTATTCATAGTGTCTGGAAGAGTTCATTCTGTCGTTATAGGTAAGGTCCCATAACACTTAAGTAAACAGACAAGAGGGAGGAGTTCAAGCTCCAGTAATAAGGAACCGTTTTGCCAGCTAACCGCAGGTGATCTGATGAGCCCTACGTTGAATTGAGCCTATCTTACACTCTTCGCTTTCTCCATTTTCCAAAGTCTTGTCTCAATGTTGAGGCCCATATATAACCCGGAATAATTCAAGAATTGATTTTCGTTGTTCATTCATTTTCTACCACTGCCTGATATTCTCTCATATCATTTTCCTGCCCTCAGCCACAGCTACCATCGAAGAAGAGTTAAATATAAACAAATATCGGTCCAAGGAACAACTCGAGAGTTTGCTAGGTGAACACCGACATATATTATTAAATTATTCTGGATTATATAATTTCCCTGTTGTGGATATATCAAGCTCTTCATTGGAAAGAAATTCCCGGCAAAAAATAATATTATCAGTTTCTATCACGTTTCAAGAAATCAGTTTTATAAACAGCATCAACGAATCACAACTCTTATTATGAACGCAAAACTTTAAACTTGCCATAAGCTTGTTGGGAGAAATTCTACACAAATGTTATTATGAAATATCTGCCGCGTTCTCTACAATTTTCTACGTTATTATTATTAAGGGAAACTCATTAATGTTTCAGTAAAATCGGAAGGTAAATAAAATCAAGGCTACTGGATATGATTTAACAAACAACGTCGAGGCCTTTGTTCTTGAAAAGGTCGATGTCATAATAACAACGCCTTTACAAGCGATATTAAAGCACAGGAATGCTTTTAAGATTTAAAAAATTCTTAATTGGATCTTCAAACAACTTTCAAATATAATTTTTTTGGTCAACGCTGCGTTAAATTATATTCGATGTTTCCTATCTACAATTCTAAAGGGGCGATGCCCAAAACTGAATGACGCATTTTACCAGTGAATATATATATAAAGACAAATGGTAAAATATGAACAACTTAGCAATATATATATATATATATATATATATATATATATATATATATATATATATATATATATATATATATATATATATATATGCTGGCTAATCGTACTCAAGGACAGCCGTCTATTAGGGCGGCTAGCTAATCTCTAATTCATACGCTCTCTCAGGCACATCTGTGTATGTTCAACACCAACAGAGCCCACCTGAGGTTTATGATGCAACTATGCTAAGCAGACCTTTGTTACAGTTTTTGGGAGAGAGCGTGTTAACTAGCGTGATCAACAACTTTGTTAATAGCAAATACCTGAAAAATGATTTCTTTTATTTTCGTAACAGAGGAATTGGTCAAGTGGCTTGTGGGATGCCAGGTTGCGGGAGCGACTAAAGAAGAACTCATTGTAACGACGGACAGCCAGTCATGGCTTAGGTAGGTCATGCTGTGTGGATGTGATTGTTTTCCCGATGGGGCCAACCAAAAGCATGAGGAATCGGAGATGATGCGAGTTGAGCTTTGACACAGAGATGCAGATGGTTAATAAGTGTTTTTTTAGAAAATTAATTCTGTTAAGTTTGTGAAGATTTTTTTAAGTAAATCTTGTAATACGCAAATACAAAATTGGTTGGAACTGAATAAATAGGGTAGTAATGGACCGTATTTTTGTGTCGCTTTGAGTAGGAAATACGTGTAGATCATAATATCATTAAAGTGTAAAATTTAGGTTGAAGGACGTGGTTCTGTTATGGAATTGATTGACGCTCTGGCATGCCGCTTTTGGGCGTTGTTTAATTTTGGGACGAGTAATTTTCTTTGAATTGTATGTTAATTTCGTTGTAGTTTCAAGTGAAGACGCAAGGAATATTGTTCTCCGCAGGAATATTGGATTGCAGAAGTGGTATATGGTGACCTGGGTGGGAGGTATTGGGAAAGTCACAGTTCACTGTTGGAGTGATTGTAAGCAAACTGTCTGAGATGTTCACATTGGGTCACGGAAGCCAGTGACCAAGAATGGTCACAGGACTGTCCGGTATTCTTTTTTTTTTTTTTGTTAAAAATAAAATGTTTGTGAAGCGAGAAAACTAGTAAAAATTTTGTGGTTTATATTCATTTTTGTTCAGGAGCTGCATATGCGCATGTCATAGAGCTCATGTGACCGAGGCCCAATGAAGAAAAATGTATAGAGAATGCTTACAGACTTGAAAGAGGAGATGGAGAATTTAGAGTGATATGGTTGAAATAGAATTCATAAATGATTTTTTTTCAATGATTAGTTAAGGAATGTTAAATAATAATTTAACAGTCTATTATTTTTTAGAGAATTATATTTTTGCTCTCACTTCCTCATTATGATTTCGAGGTCAGATACAAGAAAACATAGAACGTCGAATGTGATTGGCTAAAACTAATGAATGTTAGAGAAAGAGATTTCAACGAGTTGGGCCTTACACGTCATGCGATGTAGACGTTGTACTTTCGTGTCTGAGAATTTGCTCCCCTGTGGGGGTGAGAGAGAAACCCCATTGGCTAACTAAAAAATCTACACGTCGTTGTGGTGAATAAACTGAATAAGATTTAAATTACGTTCTTTTTTGTATACGAGCTAAAACCAACTAGCAATCATAGGCTGTGAGGGTGAGAAGGCCCTGTCAATAGCATTTTCTATAAGATATCTTTGTTACTATTCGCACCGATCACTGTATTCCAAGAATCCTTCTTTATAATCATATTTCGATTGCCTCCTGTCTTGTCTTCATGGGTGGGTAGGAAGTGAAAATTATGAGATTAAAAAGAATGAATATCGATTGACTCAAACCTAAAAGAAGATAAGCGTGTATCGTTTGCAGAAACACGCATACGGTAGTCTATTCCATAAAGTCTCCGAGTAGAACTTCCTTCTTAGGTTACGTTAGATACATCCGCATTTACCCTAAGGGTGAAATGCGGATGTATCGCCTCCCTGGAAAGAGGATGCTGTGTTCTAGTCTTAAAGGTGTAACTAAAGATTGGAGCGCATCTGAACATTATTTTTAATCGTTATACTCCAAGGAAGACGATAACACCAACGAAACAGAAGACATTACATAGATTCAAAGAGAATGAGAATAATTTAATGAGGAGAAAAGACATTAAAAGAACCGCATTTAGAAATACAAAGAAAACCAAATGGAAGCTTGAGGAAAACGCCATTTGCCAACGTCGGATGTGGGAAAGAGTCTGCAGACTGAATAATAAATATTCTTTAAAAGATCGTCTTTTGAATCTAGATTTTTCATTCTACTATACAGGCTGCCAACTATGGCAAGACAAGGCAACCCAGAGTTGTCTGCTATTAGCTCATACCGGGTAAAAGATGGATGAATGTCATGTTGAAGACAATGAATGCTATGTGAGCAAAAGAGATTTAGACAAGCCATCCGGAGTTCAAATTGTGACTTTGTTTTTCTCAATTCGCGCTAATTCCCTTGAGTATAGAATAGAACACATCACCTATTATTCAGTATTGTACATTCCGTGCCGATAGCATTTAAACTAGTCACACTGTCTGATTACATCTTAATTGGAAGCGGCTACTGAGGAACCAAATAAAAAAAAATGAATTATTCGGAGCACGCCAATTGACATCTACAAAGTTTCGCTTGAGTGCAAATCCAGCTCAGTACATTAAAGGAGTTTTTCGATATCTCTGCAACAACAGACTAAGATATTAAGGTTTGCTTTCTAGAATATTACGTTCACTTTCCGGCTATAGATTTTTGGTCAGGACCATTCCATCAGGCCACTGTAAATATTCTTATAATGAATCTAACACATTAAGGAGAGAATTGATGACATTACTAACTTGTTAAACATATCTTCACATTTGGACACTCGGTAATAAATGACACTTAACTATCAAACTCGTTACTCTAGAAATCGTACGAGTGAATGTTATCTCTCGGGAAATTTTAGGTAACGGATAATATTAGGTCTGTCTCAATTATTCAACAGTCATTTTACTATAACTTATTCAGATTATTGTCCACTTTTTTATTGTGAAAGATTTTATTATAAAATAGACGTTTTGGCCAAGTATCCTCTGGATTTCTGATTATTATGTTGCTTACATAGGATATATTATTATGTTGCTAGCATATGATATCTTATTATGTTGATTACGTAGGATATATTATTATGTTGCTTACATAGGATATATTATTATGTTGCTTACATAGGATATATTATTATGTTGCTTATATAGGATATATTATTATGTTGCTTACATAGGATATATTATTATATTGCTTACATAGGATATATTATTAGTTGATTATAGTGGTATTTTTCTCACTGTGATGTAATTCCTAGTTCATTCTTGTTAAACAAGTGGTTTTTAGTAGATACAAGATGAGGTGGGAGAAGATGATACGTGTCTTTCCCAAAAATATTCGCGCGTAAGTAAATTTAACAAACTCGACTGGAATTCGAACACGGCTCTCCGATTTCTCATTCTGTACCGCACATCCATTACACTCTTATGCCGATTCTTTTCGTTATTGCGAAACAAGAAAATATTGTTTCACAAAGTGAATTAACTTTTAACTATCTAATTAATTCTACATTGATTTAAAATATGAACAAGCAAACAAGCAAACGGTAGGAAGATTGATTTAACTTTATTGAATTGTCTTTTCCTTTTTATTATACGCTTTCTCGTATGATTTCAATTTCATTATTTTAAATAATTCTTCATGGTTAAAATAATAACCTTGTGATCTTATTTTGATAAAGCTCGCATAATTGTTAAATAAGCTGACATTACTCTAATGGACAAGAAACATTTGTGCATTATTATAATGAACATAATGGCATCTATTCGAATCAGAAGTAATTTCCTCTTAACTCTGCCAAAGCGTAAACATAAAAGGAGACGCCCACTTAAGCTTTTCCTCCTTTGCTTTGCATACAACAACTATGGCCTGACTAAATTCGTGTCATTAAGGAATATTTGTTCAGTTTCACCAATCTCTAATCACTGGTGTAAGAGTATATTGCAGTTCTCATAATGCTACAGCTGGCCAAGAGAATGAAGGGTCCTAAATTCGATTCATTTTTCAGGATTCTATAAAGATCCTGCTTGTTTGTAACAATGAATTCCCATAAAAATACGGTAAGATGTTTTGGTTTTCCTTTCATAATTTGTTGAATGAACTTAAAGGACCGAACGTGTATCGGTTGGTTAGCAAGTCATAATGAATACTTTGCGGCTTAATTTTGCTCTGATTTAACTCTTGTATTGGTTCGCCATCAAAGATTCAGCCTCTGCGTCATCTCCCGTCAAGATGAACAGTAACACTAGCAATGGAACTTCATCGTCATGCCTTTGACGTATATTGGGTCTCAAGTTCACAATATACATATATATATACATATATATATATATATATATATATATATATATATATATATATATATATATATATATATATATATATGTAAATATATATGTAAATATATATATATATATTAGCTTATACATACATAAACTGCGTCTAGAGATTATATGCAAGTTATGAATTGGTATAAAGAGTTGCGTCTTTAATGTTAAAAGTCCTTTTATGAGGTTGTTTAGATTCTACTCAATATTATTAACTTAGATATATAGTGATAGAGAAAACTATTGGTTGGAAAAAATTTTACTAAGTTAACAAAACAGACTAATTTGACTGTCAGTAGATTATTCGTCAATTTCTTAATGGAAAAACATAAAAAAACATTTTATTTCAAAAATAAAATATATATTAACAAAGAAATAATAAGAACTTCCTAAAGATTTATTGCACAAATGCTCCTTTCTTTTCAATAACTCTTAGCAGCCTATTGTCAACATCTGATGTTAGATTTGTAATTTTTGAGGCGGGTAAGTTGTTTGCAGCAACTTTAACTGCCTCCCAGACGTCACACTTGCTGTTGAATTGCCTTCCATTAGAATAAATATCTCACTTGAGGATGCTCCACAGGTTCTCAATGGGATTCAAGTCACAGCTATTTGAAGGCCAGTCCATAAGAGAAACTTCAACAAATCCCTTTTCTTTCAACCAGGATTTAGTAAACTTTGATGAATGACTTTGAGCGTTTTCTTGGATAAAGATCATAGATCTACGCTTGGCTAAAGACTGGTTATCAAGTCATTCAAAGAAATATTTCTCTAGAAAATCACAGTAACTTTTGGAATTCATTTTAACCCCGTCTTTCAGATTAAATGGACCCACGAGCTCATTACCAATAATCCCAGCCCGTATCATGATCCCAACGCCGCCTTGTTGGCGTTTAAAACATTTTCCTGAGTCATGTTGCTTGCAAACGCATCCTCGAGTCCATCCATCGGTCCCATCGAGGGTGATCCTTGATTCGTCTGTAATGTATGTTTTTATTGTTAAAATGGGTTTCTTTATTTGATTTTTTACATCAGCAAACTTCCTTAATGCTTTACACCTTGTTTCCCTTGACACCATAGGAGCTCCAGCGGCCTCAAATATGAACGCACCTGACGCATTTGGGTTTCTTATTAATTCTCTTCGGCTATGTGATAGATCTCGCTTTGTTAAATTCCTGAATTCAGCCTGAGACTTTTTTTCCTTGGTTGAATTCCCATTTGACATATTTTCTTGATTGTTCGATGATCCCTTTTCAAATCCTTAAAAATTTGAAGCGAAGACTTTCCTTTGCTAATTTCTTTGATTATATAGTTCTTTTCATTCATTGTTAGTTATTTTTAACGAGCCATAATACTATATTCTAGTACTTGTAAATAATCTCTTGACACTAAAAATTGCTATAATTACTGAGGAAATACTAAATATGAATCTGAAATTGAAAATTGGGACTTAATTGTTTTCATGCTTACTCGCTATACATAATAGTACAAATTATTTCATTGGATAACACATATCTATGAATTTTATATAAAATATTTGATAATGCATATAATCTCTAGACGCAGTTTATATATATATATATATATATATATATATATATATATATAAACTGCGTCTAGAGATTATATATATATATGTTAGCTTATACTTATATATATATTAGCTTATACATATATATATATATTAGCTTATACATATATATATATTAGCTTATACATATATATATATATATTAGCTTAGATATATATATATATATATTTATATTTATATATATATATATACATATATATATATATATATATATATATATATATAAAGGTAATAAATACGTTGTTATATAATACAAGTGGATCCTAGTAATATAAAATATGGAAACTGATCCCCCAAAATTTATTATTTCAGAGCAAAATTAATACACAGTAAAATTCAAAACCAGCTCATGTGGGGAATAAGCTCATCTCGACCTACGAAAATATTTTCGTCGGTCGAAATAAGAGCACTTCAAAACATACTGGAAAAGTGTTCCGTTCTTTCTATTACTGTAGGAAGCGCTTGGATTCTTATATGAGGATTCATGCCAACAGGAGTAACATTGGACCAGGGTTTCTAAACCAGTGGTAACTCTCCCAGGGTGGAATTTAAGCGTGTATGGTGGAGGGTCTATTAAGTTTCCCATTGACTATAGTCTTCATCAGAATAAAATGGATTTAAATAACTTGACATTTTATTGAACTTTTTGTTCCTTGAGTTACAATGCCCTGACATTGTTAATGGACTTTCGTTTATTGAAATACACTACAGCTGACATATTTCATTATTATTTCTTATGATTTTAAACAAATGTCTGTAGATGTTTTCAAGTTTAACATTCCATCAACATTTTTTATCATCATCAAATTTGTAAATAGTTGGTTTTCTTTGTCGCGCCAGAATTCTTTTCTGGTCTGAGTCACTGTTCAAGTGTAGACATCTAACATCCGACCTTGGATTAAATACTGTTGTCATATATGGTCTGGTGCCCCTGTTGTTCATCTCGAGGTCCTCGACAAAATCCAAAGACGTGTATGCAATGTAATATGTCCTGACCTTGTGTTATGGGACCGTACCCATAATAGTAATAGACTGTTCCGTACCTCATAAATACAGCAGTGTCAGTCTTTTTTGGACGACTCGGTTAGACGGTCGAACTCTCTGCCTCTGGGCGGAGAGGAACCCGAACGAGGTTTTGCCCTTCGGCAGAGCCTCGTTCGGGGAGGTTGACCAACCCGATCCCGTTTATATGGGTTCTACGTGCATTTTTTGGCCGAGCCTACGGGCTCGGTGAGCCCACATTATACCGGCCTTGTGCCACATTCGACACACGTGGGCGTGTTGGTGAACATCGTTACAGTCAGTGTGAGTCAGTCAGAGACAGAGTCGCGTCAGACGATTACTGCAAGACATTGGAATAGTGATACTGGTCTAGTTCTCTCTAACCTAACCTGATTGTATTACTAACACTTTCTACTTCTGTGTACATATTCTGTTTGTAATATATCTGTGTTATTCCATACCTGTGTTCGACTTATTCTTCATTGGTTCTACCCTGAACCATCACCGTGGTACAAGGAACCTGGACCATAACACCTTGCATCTCACCTACACTCACTTTCTCATAGACGTGATGTGGCTCTCCTCTGTCTTTTTTACAAATATTTTCATGACAACTGCTCTGACAACCTACTTTCACTGGTACCCAACGCACTGAATTTAAACTTGCTATTAGTTTGACATGTAATCGCCTCTTCTACTCCAACAGCTTCTTCTCTCGCACTTCCCGACAGTAGAACTCCCTTCCTCTTACTTGCTTCCCTGATAACTATAATCTTCAAATATTCAAATATAATGACAATCGACATTTTCTGATGCCTTAATCCTGATCCCAGTCTTTCGCCATCCTTTCCTCAAACACCTATATTTACTCTTACTCTCTATAAACCTCTGCGTGTGGTAGTGGCACTCCCGCCTTGCTTGGCGTGAAATGCTTAAAGAAAATGTAAATGAATAAGGAAGAGAATGAAGATTTACAATAATGTGTGTAGATCATTTGCAATGTACCTTTTGAGTTGGGAAATCATGAAAAAGGGTGGGGGAATTATTTTCTAGCAAGCGTACTGTAACTTATTCGAAATATCTTATAGTTCGGGTTCCCTAATGTCTTTTAAGAGAGAATTTATCTGAAGGGATCATAAAGAATAGTGATTTATAAAATAAAATAAAAATTGCGAGCAAAATGAATGTAATCAAACTACGGATATCGGCCGCGTATACGAAGAAAGATTATACCGAAGGTGTCGAATAAAGATAAAATAAATTTATTATTTCTACATTTGTATAACTCTTACGTACATAGGACGCTGAAAGTAAAAGTCTAAAGGCCCAAAAGCCCTTCGCAGGGGCTAGTTTAAAGTCCTCCGAAGGGGGCTTTCTGGGCTAGCATTGGAATATAGCAATTTAAAAAAACAACTACAGACAGCTTAATTACCAGGATTAAGGTATGTACTTTACAACAACAAATATTTAAACAGCGATATTTAAGTATTATTCTGTGAAAATGAGATATATCTCGTCTTATTTCTTTTAGTACTCTGCAGCAGGCAGGCATTAAGTACATGGGCCAATAGACAAGACGGTTAAAGCAGCGGTTCGTGAATTTTGTTGTCTATTAATTGTGGTTTCACCACTAAGTCCTCCAGTATACTTAGACTCTTTAGCAAAGACAGAACACTAAGAACTGCTAAAAGATTTGCAGGCCGAGATGTCCCTCTAGACATAAGTAACAGACCGAGAAATATAAGTTCATTTGGTAATTGACTGAAGGTTATCATGATCTTGAGAATCCACAAGAACACAAGGCTCGAAAAGAAGAAAATCCACGTGAATAATTTGAACAATGAAGAGTCATCAGGAATTACTGAATTAAATTGAATCTTATAATTCTCTTTTTTCTAATAGGGAAAATAGTTTAACAAAACTGTCTATATTTCTGAGATGAGGTTCTAGATTTGAACAGGTTTAGATTTGCAGTGATCGGAGAAACACCCACTTGGGAGTCACTACCACAGAGCTGTGGTTCGTTGGGAGAAGCTGTTCGAGTGGAACTTATTTTTCTAAGATGAAATACGGAGGGAATGTGGGTGGTCTAACTTTGTGAACTGACGCTACAGAATCATAAACAAATAACTATAACAAACAACAAAACCACATCAGTTGAGGATATTCAACACCAGCATCAAGTAAAATGCTTATCACTTTTGACTCAAAGAGAAAATAATATAATCAAAATTCTGACATTCCGCACTACTTCGAACAAAAGGTTAGGAAGGAAACCGCCATTAATAATGGAAATAGCAATAACACCTACTGAACTTGAAAAACTTATTTTCCTAAAAAATTGTTTCAAGAGAAATATTCTAATAATTACAGCCAACAATAGTAATGACTGCTCGGTCAAAGAATGCCAAATGTTTCCTTATGAGGAAACAGCTAATATTACTATTACTATTACAATCTCGTAAGTACTTATTAGAAAAAAGAGAATTATAAGGTTCAATTAAATTCAGTAATTCCTGATGACTCTTCATTGTTCAAATTATGCATATTTGAACTATTAACCTTTCTTCTTTTCGAACCTTATAATATTATACATATTCCCACGAACCACTGCTCTGTTGAACCCACTCCCAAGTGGGTGTTTCCTCGATCGCTACAAATCTAAACCTGTTCAAATCAAGGGGAGGTCATTGTCCGTATAAACTGACAATCTCGAGTGTCCACCCTGGACCTTGTACAGGGTAAAATTTACTGCAAAAATATATCGTATTTTTTACTAAGATCTACAGGATTTATACACTCCAAACCATTTTTAACCATTGATCTTATAAAGGTGTTGCATACAACTGACAGTTTAGATATTTCTGAACGGGTTTTTAGCCCATGCATGGCATCTATATGAAAAATCTGGTATCCGACGAGGATGTGAAGTCTAAAATAAAGTATTTGCTTACACATCGTGAAATACAATTCATGTCATCAATTTAAAGGGATTTTTGCAGTAATTACCGTGCACGATGACGTTAATCCTGTATAGGTGTAAAATGATAAGAAGGTTCAATTCTACTCATTTCAGTTAAGAAAGATTTTTGTTTTTTTAAATTCAGCTGGCGAAATGAGATTGCAACCATTACTGCTGGAAAGAAATATACAAAGCACTTCGTTCACACACAAACTAATAAATAATTAGCATACAGCTATATATATATATATATATATATATATATATATGAGTTCACACACTTCCACATTATATAATTTAGTTATTTATTTACTTACCTTAGCATTTTCCACTCCGGGAGGGCTTAGGTCTATATCACTGTTCCCGTACGATCACCGAAACTAAGCAACGACAAGCCTAATCGGTACCTAGATGGGTGACGGCTTGGGAATATCAGCTCCATATACCTGGATGTGCGGTTGCTGTTATTGATAACAGATCGGAATTTATAATCGGAGAGGGACGTTCCAATTCCAGTCGAGTTCGTTAGATACAATTATGCGCATATACCACTCAGAAACGTATTGATCGATTGATTTGTTTTCTACAGCTTATCAGACGTTTTAAGGTTATTTAAAAGCAGAAAATATTTGTTTTTAGATTTTAATCCTTTTTTAGATAATAGGAATTTAGAGATACAACTCTTACCAATTGACCAATAGCTGGGAGAAAAGAAGTGGAATTATATCTTTCCCAATTGTATTTGCACGTAAGTTAATAAAACGAACCCAACTAGGATTAGAATTCGACTCTCTGACTAAAAAGATCCGAGCTATTATCCTTTATACAAACCGAATATGCAATCTCACAGCACGTGGTATTCTCAAGCGGTCACCCATCTGACTTTGATCAGGCTCAACGATGCTAAACTTTGGAGCTCGTACTGGGACCGGTGTTTCAACGTGATATGACCGTAAGCCATGAATGAGCATCTCCCCCATCTATGAGTTAATTTGTATGACTTGTATCAGTAAATCATTATTATCTCAATAAATTCTTACAATCTAAAAATATTTTCCGGTTTAAATAATCCGTTCTGGGTTGATAGACCTTAAAAAATACAAATGAATCAATCAATCACTTACAGAGAAAATGATTAACCAGAATAAATTTGTTTATAAATGCAACTACAAAGACAAAGAAAAGGAAGGAAATGTTCATTTTTCAAAATTAGATGGACGAAAATTTAATGTCATTTAAGATGTTCATTAATTTGATTGTGTGACTAGATATATTATTCATAGAGGATTGTTTGGTTCGTCTTTGAAAGAATTCATAGTGGTTCATAGTGTTTCAGATAAAATACCAGAAAAATAATTTAATAATGAGAATTTATTCTTTCCACAAACAATTACTTTGCTACTTTTGTCCACTGATTAATTTCTCGTTTGGCTTCGACAAAAGCAATGCGAAAAAATAGAAAACGTAATTATTTATGAAATGGACAAAGTCCGACAATTATTTTAAGACATTTCTTATGTTTATATGTTCTTTTTATAAATGCAAATATTTATGTAAATACTCTGTTTATAATAAACAGTATTAACGACATTTAGCGGCCTGAATGTCCAAGAAATTTTCATAGAAAATATTCGTCCTCCGACAGGAATTGAACCTGTATCCTATACGGAACCGTCATATAGCCTGACGTGCTTTTACAGATTGAGCTACCGAGGAGTGTTTCTGTTAGCAAGTTCGAGTTTATTTATTTTAACCTAAACGCTCCTCGGTAGCTCAATCGGTAAAAGCACGTCAGTCTATATGACGGTTCCGTATAGGATACAGGTTCGATTCCTGTCGGAGGACGAATATTTTCTATGAACATTTCTTAGACATTCAGGTCGTTAATACTGTTTATTATAAACAGAGCATTTAATTAAATATTTGTATCTATAAAAAGAACGTATAAACATAAAATTGCCTTAAAGTAATTATTTATGTTCACAAATACTATCGCCGTTACAACTGCAACACGAATTCGGTTCTCTTCCAATCTTTGAGTAAATCATGAAAATAAAAAGGAGATTCATTGGTAAGTGAGCAAAAAATATTTTTTATTATAAATGCCGTCCGGAAAAGGAACCAGCCAATTAATATTAATGGGGTTCTTACCTGCATAGGTAATAAAGTACAATCTAATATTGTTATGGAAAAGTGATGTTTACAATGAAGCCTAAAGTCTCTTCGAATTATCATTTTGTTCTGAAGACTTACTTTTCTACATGTTTCAGTAACATACAAGCTTTTTTCTGTATGTTAAATTGCTATTTGTCATGATTCAAGAACAAGTGAAAAGTGCACTTAAACAAGTGTTTCCGCTCTGAAAGGATACTTTTAATGTGTTTCAATAACTTACAAACCAATATTGTCATTTAAAATTAATGTTTACGGACATTCGAAATCCAAATCGAAATTACATTCAAACTAGCATTTCGTCTCTGGAAATTCAGTTTTCAGCATGTTTCAGAAACTGACATGTTAATATTGTCATGTAAAATTCGTGTTTGCAAACATTAAAAAACTAGCAACTTAAAATAGAATCTTACTCTGAAACTACATTTAAACTTGGTTCAGTAACTTACAAATTTGTTTATGTATGTAACATTGCAAATTTTGTATACGTATGCAAAATTGGAAATATTTTACATATGCAAAATTGCATAATCAAATGTGCATTTCATCTATAATTAAAAAAGTTTTCCAATTTATTTTCATAACTTACAATCCAATAATGTGTCAATTTGGTGTTCGCAAACTTTCATAAACAAGTGAAAAAATCCGTTCAAACTATGAATTTTCCCATGTGATTATGATTTTCAAAGCGGTTCAGTAAAATACAAACAGTTATGTAAAGAGAAATATGTAAAGAAACCCGTAAATTTAAATCATCAAAAACTCTTGGGATTGGCATTAGTTTAACCTTCTACTATTTTAATTTTGGAAAACATCAAAACTCGAAGGTGCCAGACACGTCCGTAGTTTCCCAAGAACCTCTGCACCGAGTGTAATGAGTGTCAGTTTTGTGCCATGCGTCATACACTTTCGATACATCACTGACGAGGCAGATTGTTTCCCACAGTAGTTTGCCATTTCTTTCTGCGGTATCCAAGGTCTTTCCTGCTATTTATCAAAGCTTTCATACCGTTCTCAACGCTTTTAGCACGAAAGTGAATGTAATGGATTCGAATGGAATTCGAACTCGGCTCTCCGATTCCTCAGTCCGAGTCGCTATCCTTTATTCTACCGTGCCTCAACGTAATGATTGTACTTGTTTAAAACAATATCAATAATTCTGATTATGATAATTAATATGATGACGATTGTAAGCCATTCCGGTCCCACTATAGAATGCTATGAGCAGACAGATCAAGCGACAGTTTTGAATAAAATAGTTGTTGCGATTATCACGTCTCGTGTCGTGTTTGTGTTGCTTTCGCTTTTAAGCGGCTCATCTCAATTTATCTTTCCACCAGATACACCACTGCCCAGTGGAACAATGTTCACCAAGTCAATGTGACAATCACAAAACATACATTATTTTATCAGGATATAGTATTTATTCAGATGTATGCTGAAAGATTTCCTCCTGATTATTTCATAACTTAGATCAAGGCTACGGAAAAAGTTTTTGTGATTGTTGGATAATTTCTGGAAATACTTCTTACAGATATGAAAGAAACAGAATATTATTCTTGGAAATTCAAACGTATCACTTATTTGAGATATTGCCATGATAATTAATGAAAAAATAATCATCGAATTGAAAAGAAAATATTATTACTACTATTATTTAAATGATGTCTTTTCAGTTATCGTTTATTCTATCAGAATTAAAGTTGAGTTTTATTGCTACAGGATGCGGAGGCCAGGGCCAGAATGGTCAGCGATTGACCAGATTGACTCGGGTGCGGCGAATTCTGACAGTGATGTTTTGCCTTTGTCTGGATTTCGAATATAAGTAAAAAAGGCGCGAATTCAGCAGAGTCTTTTGAGAATTCTGACGCGGCGATATGCCTCCCACATCCAGGTTTGCAACCGACTGATACCACTCGCGGAGGGACACTGAACCAATGTGCGACATGCGTTATGATCACGTCTTTTCTGCTACTGTCTCTTAGAATCGAAACTGTCAGGTGTAATAAAATGAATACTAAAATCAAATAGCTTTTTTATAAATTGTGTGGGGATTCCCAGATGACACAGAACGCAACATTATCACAGCTTTCAGAAATTAGAGTTGCTTCATTTCCAGTCTACTTAATCATATCATATAAAATAATAGTCAGAAAGTTACGTTAAAAAACAAATTACATTAAGATAAATATAATAAAATAAAATTAAGGTAAATATAATAAAATAAAATTAAGATAAATATAATAAAATAAAAATACCAGAGAACGAAAATTTAGATATGACCGTCCGTGCAAGAAATAGAGAAGTCAGAAGAATATTCTGATTTACCTAAAGAAGCGGAACCTTACGCAAGATGGAAGTGGCATTTGTCTTTTGAACAGGATTAGAGTTTTACCATTTGTTTCCTGTTTAGGTCTGCGTTTCCAATACATTCTAAAGTCTTTTGCTACCAGGATCCCGTTATGGTTTAATATCGTTATTACATTGCGTCGGTTGTATTTATTAAACAAACTTACTAGAATGTTTTGAACAACCTTGAAGAGTTTTTGCAAAAAAAAAAAAAATGGAAATCAAAGATAGGGTTGCAATTATTCAGGTAATGCAGTTATCAAAATCCCTAAGAATGCAATATGATGTATCAAAGCAAACAAAAACACCAAATCAAAAACAAACAAAAGAAAACAAGATTACGATCCCAGTTAACGCAGAAAATTCTTGCAACATGACGTATACGTTGTATTTTGGTTGTAGCATTGTGGTGACGTTAATCTAACGTTGCAATCAACTTTGTTGCTGACCATAAACTGACAGCTCATCCCCAATGTTGCCATGACGTTATGATAAATTTTAAACATATTCACTTCTCTCTTGATGTTTCTTGAAGGGACTTTGAAAATGAAAGCCAGGGTATGAATATTGATACTATTACTGAAGGCCTGGATGATATTTTTCCTCTCCCCATTGATCATTTGGGAAGACATAGTGAGGCTAACACAAAACGATTTTCACCTGTTCTCTTTTCAGATGGAGTCAACATGGCCAAACGTCTTATCAGAAAACGGGGGAAAATGAAATTCAATTAGTTTTCTTCTCTTTTTGTTTTCTTTTTATTTATTAAATGTTTTGTGCGATGGATGCGACAAAATGATACATCGAACATTAAATCTTTAAATATTTTCCTGGGCCAGCCAATATATTTTCAGAAACCCATTATATATCTACATTTTGACATGAAAGATGCATTTGCCTTGCTGTAGCTCTCTAGTCAGTTATTTAAGCCGCCTTCTCTTACTTATATCCTTCACGTCATCAAAATGATATACCATAAAGTCTCGCAGATTTCGTAGGTTTCTGATAGAATATTGTGCTAGTCACGAGATAATGAAATGATAAATAGTACTTAATGATTTGAAGACATGGAGATGATGAAATAGTGTTTAATGAAAAACCTGGGCACCATCACTTTGTAGCACGACAAAAGGATCTTCAAAAGTGACTGAAAGTTTTTTACAGTCGGAGTGTCCTCCTTTTAAGGAAGTTGGTGTTAGTATTGTTTTTGAATAAATAACCCGAGCCTCATCAATTTTGTGTACCATATGGGGATCACTACTGGGGCGCTACAATTGTCCTGAAGAAGGACAGTTTTCTTTGAAGGGAGTTGGAGATTCGTATTATTTTCGAATAAATCACCTGCGCACAATTACTTGATATGATTGGATCTTCAAATGTGACTGAAGCACCAGAAGATTATTGAAGTCAAAATGTCCCTTGAAGTAAGTTAGAATTTTCTATTGTCTTCAAATAAATAAAGTTTTAACCATCTCTTTGGTCTGCTGCGAATGGATCATCACAAATGACTGTACAGAAAGATAGAGTTGTTTTTATTGTTTTCAAATAAATCAAGGTTGGTCCTAAAAATTTCTCAAACCATCTGATATTGTATATGAAAGCTAAGGCCCAGGAAGGTTTTTAACAAAGAATTTAATATACTTTTTGGAACAGTAATTTCTTCGCTGCGCCTATGTGTATTCCCTATCTATAAAAGGCAGGATGTGTGTGTGTGTGTGTGTGTGTGTGTGTGTGTGTGTGTGTGTGTGTGTGTGTGTGTGTGTGACGAATGCACGGCCGCAATTTTCGACGGATTTGCACCAACATTTACATGCACATGCTCCAAGTTCGATAGTTGAAATAATCGGTTTTTTCATGCCTCTACGGCAGTTTTCATGTATTTGCGGCCATTTTCTACTGACCAGACTAAGAGCCTATAGATGGCTACCACGAATAGGCAGGAAGATTCTGTTGGCCAGCGCGTGAGCCAATAGCTGACTGACACGAATGTTAACTAGCATGAAATCGATAGCTGCATTCGTCACAAGTGGGACAAATTTAAATCTGCATGCCGCTTTACTCCAGTTGGCTAATTCGCTTGCTTAAAGTCAACGTTGATTCTGATTTCGCAGAAGTGGGTTGGGTGTGAAAAAGTATTTGTTGTTAACATTCTTTTCATTCGTTTTTTTCCAGTTACGAGTCCTTTTTTAAAGCTGATCGTTTTGTGTTCATTTTGTTTAGTTCTTTTTTTGTAACAGATTTAATGTTTAGCATAGAATTTTGGAAAAAATTCGCAGTGTGACATAGGCAAGAAGTAAGGCATGTAGCAACATCAGCACGGCAAAGGGCACTCCTATAAAGGCAAGGAAGGGCGAAAATATTTTAAGTCAAGTGATAGCGATTGCTTTATGAGTCGTACGATTTTTGAATCAAGCCCGGGCACCGCCGGGTCATGCTGCTAGTTAATCTCTATTATTGTCTTGCAAAGACTTCCTTCATTGATTTCTTTCTTACTGCTTTCAAACTTTGGCAGGTTATTTAAAGCCAAAAATATTTTCAGATTGTAGGAATAATTTGGAGATAATAATAATTTACTTATACAGACTTGATAAATTGCTTATAGCTGGGTGGGGAGAAGTGGTGGATTCATACCTTTCCCAATGGATATTTGCGTGTAAGTGAATATAACGAACCCGGCTGGATTTGGAACTTAACTCTCTGATTTCCAATTCACCCTTTATCCATTTGACCATCTGCACAACTAAGCTTATAATAACGGGTAATCCCAACCGGTCAACCATCTAGGTACTGACCAGTCTTGATGTTGCTTAACTTCGCTGATCATACGATAACAGGTGTTTATCGTGCTGTGGCCTTAAGCACAAGACAGATTTTCGTCTTGTGAAATTTGGCTTTACCCACTTCCAGTCGGTTGTTTCATATGCAGATTTAAAGAAATATAGATCATTGTAAATATATAAAAGTTGACATCGTATGAATAGAGACCATACTGTACTTTAAGATGGAAAACCAGTAGATGTGTTAATCTGTCTTCTTCATATTCACTCTGATATTTGGGATTGAAATAATATTGCTCATTTTCAATCAACACTGTCATAAAACTTAATTCCCGTTTGGCAAAGAGGAATAAAGACTTTTATCCATGTTCTTAATCTGTGAAGTTTCTTTATTGTTCGTAGACGTTTCCCAGATCATGGGAAGACATAGGCGATTACCCTGCGTCAATGCGTATTGATATGATTTGACGTAACACACTTGTGTTATCATGTGTCTTTTTCATCAAATTTATTTGTGCGTATTACCATGCAAAAAAAATTCCTGGATCATGAACTCGGCTCTTTGAGTTCTCATTCGTGCAAACTGCACATCTCACATCCATGTTTACAGCACCTAGTATTCTTAAGCTGTCACCCATCTAGATACTGACCTGTGTTGTATGTATGTATGTATGTTGCGGCATTCACCCTGGATCGGTTAAGCCGGCTCCTTCCAAGGAATTCACCGCGTCCGGAACGAAGGCCGACCAAGCCAATGCTGAAACAAGCGACAGCCATTCCCGATTCCAACTGCGGCGAATGCTTGAAACGGAGTAACAAGGGAGTTTGAACTTCACACGCGGTCCCCACACCTCGCGTGCTATCCCAGTGGAGGGAGGAATATGCTCTTACTTGCCGCAGAATTTCCACACACGCAGAAGCAGGAGTAACCAAGTGCAGACGCCGAATGGTTTTGAATACAGAGTTGCCATCCAAGGCTATAAAACCCAGTCTGTCCTGCTATTTACCCATAGTTGGAGGGAGAAGAAGAGGATTCACACCTTTCCCAAGGGTGTTAGCACGTAAGTGAATGTAATGGATTCGACTGGAATTCGAACTCGGCTCTACGATTCCTCAATCCGAGCCGTTATCCATTACTCCACCGTGCCTCCTTGACCTATGTTGACGTTGCTTAATTTTGGTGAATTGACGAGAACCGGAGTTTCAATGTGATATGATTTTGGTGGGGAAAAAAAACTTATTAAATACAGAATTTGAAAAGTTACGTGCTTTGGATATGAACTGAATTAGAATCAAATACACTTCAAAGTTGGACAGGTGTTGCTTCCGTCTTATATTAATTTTCCAGGAGATGGAGTGACAGCCAAATGCCGAAGAAGGACGACCACTCAGAGTTAAAGTGCTTCAACTGTCCCACTATTATATATATTCTCCTAGCGTCGTGTGAAACAGTTTTCTTTCCTCCATATATGGAAGCCATTTTGCTTAAACTTAGCATTTATTTATATTTCAATTGCAAACTTGGAAAATTTCCAACATCCTTGAGTGAAAGATTCAGTTTAACTCTTCCATTTTATACTGATGGTTTATATAAAAAGAGTTATCATTTTAAACTGACGTCATGACGAGACGTGGTCTTCTTATCTTTCCAGAATCGGAATTTGAATCATAAGTAGACGCCATTATTAGTAAACTTAACCAGTAAACCATCCGCACTAGAGCCATTAAAACATAAAAAAACCCACAATTGTTTGACAGTTGGAAGTGTTGATTTGCGGAACAGCTTCTTTTAATTTTAAATAGTTCACAAATGGTGTATCCTCATAAAAATATAAATTCATTAAGAATATTTTTCAATTTTTCTCACCAAATCCTGAAATTCAAATATTATGAAAAGACCTCCAGTAGTAACTTTAAAGTACACCATGTGTAGTACTGTAGTATAGAACGCCGTGCACTAAACGTACTACAAATGTAATTGTCAATGTAAATATACTTACGAGTAACATAAGTCGTGATTTTAATAGTCTTTCCCAGTAATGTAAGCAATCAGTTTTCGTTTGACATTTTTGTCAGCCATAACGTACTAAGTGTTGTCACGTCATGAAAAACGTTTTATTATACATGAAACCAAAACGGAAATGCAAATAGTAAACTCATCTGAAATTATTAGTGAACTCAGCTTGAATAATAAACATTGTATCACTAAACTAAATCTGACACAAAAAAGGTCAAGTGATTGAACGAAATCAGGAATATAATATATTGTAGGTCAATAATTAAAAAAGCTTACTAACCATTGTTTTTCAGTAGAATTTCACGTACATGATTTCTGAATGTAGATTATTCTGGTAAAATACTGCAAGGTCTCAGTTCAAAACGATTAACGATACTAGATCGCTCAAATCTTCTCGAGGGCGCAGTAACCCGTGATTCGCTAATGTTTGTGTTAATTTTGTGACAGCCTTCCAACTTTTGTGATTCCTCTGTTTGGTCAGTGACAGATCAGAAGTTGAACAATTTGTTTTCATTTTGTATTCGCTTTTTTTTCTCCGATAAATGACAATAGATTAGATTAATGGATTTGAAGAGCTCTCCATCCTTGCTCGTTTATGCAGTATCAATAATTTTTGCGGCATACACTAAGGCTCGATCGTACTAGTAATCGTTAAGCAAATTAACCTATCTTACCATTACGACAATCCAAGGGGCACATACGATATCTTTTGATCGTCGAACCTAATTCGTTTACGTAATTGCAAGTGAATTACTGTTTCTGCATATTTCTATCTGTTCTTTAATTATTCCTGAAGGATTTGATGCATATTTGGCTATTAACGTTTTTCATGGTGAGGTGTTTAATGCCAAATTGACAAGAGATAGCGTCCATCTACACTACACATTTGACGAAATCTAAAAACAGGAACAACCGAAACATTATGACAACTACAAAAATAAGAAGAAAATGTGAACCGTAAACGCAACAACATATGAGATGTTTATCACTTCTACCATATTCTACAAACAGTCTATGAGATGTGCTTTTTTATTAACCGAAGGCAAAACACTAGTATTTATAAAGCAATATAGAAATAAAATCGATTCTGAATATATCTTGTGATTCAAACACACTGAAATCCATTCAAGATAAAGAGAGTGTAAAAAGATCCTCATCACGAATGAGGTTCCATAAAAGAATAAGGAGAAATTTGCAATTCTAGTCGGTAACCATAAATCTGGAAGCAGTATGCGATGTTCCACTTACCGGTTATCGAATTTGGCGTACTGTCACTGATCCGTTTTGTTGACATTTTTTACAATTTTTTGTTGCTAGAATATTTGAAATGACCATTGTCCTTTTATACTTATTAATCCATATCGATAATCTATGAAAATTATCATTAGCAGCTTTATGCTTATTAATCCATATCAAATTACAAATGCTTTTCCAAAGCCGGTAGCCCGATAATCCATTGTGTGCGACAGGAAAACAGAAAATCAGTGACGGCTGTTAGTAAGTATATTATCTCTCCCGTCGTATGAAGATCAAGCAGCTCAGTTCCTAGGAACCGACAGCCAGACACCGGCAGACATGATTTGATTATAGTGGTGAAGTCCTTGAGTATAACCAACCAGACTTTTTGAAGGTCCGAATATAGAGACCTGGTGCATTACGTGCCACAAGGTCCCCAAACGACCTTCCGCAGGTTTTGAATTCAGAGTTGTCCTTTTAAAGCAGTTGCCATCCAAGGCTATAGAACCCAGTCTGTCCAGCGATGTACCCATAGCTTGAGGAAGAAGCAAAGGATTCATATTTTTCCCAAGTGTATTAGAGCGTAAATGAATGTAAGTGACTCGACGGGAATTCGAACTCTGCTCTCCGATACCTCAAGCCGAGCCGCTACCAACTACTCCATGACACATGCATATATACGTACGAATTTGTATTTATTTATAAATTTAGTTTTCAGTGATCATCTTATGTGTAAGACGATTTGAAAAACATCTCTCCAATATTTTTCGAGGAAAAAATGCACGTTATTGAGTAGATAGGCGTTTGCTTTTGGGACTTTCTTTTCTTTTTCTTCCCACTTTCTTTTCTACTGCAGATGAAACGGCTTGTACGTCGGTCGTGAAACGTTGAGCAACATCGAAACATTTAGGTAGCTTTCCTGTTGCATGTTACCGAGTGAAAGGCGTAAAGGTTCGAACCCATATTAAATCTCACGGGAGCCTGATATATCGGACATTCTGCACCACGCAACGAACGAATGTTGCACACCTCTTGCATAGTCAAGCTTGCGGAAAATGACATTTTAAAGTTTATACTAGGTGCTTATCTCAATTAGATGTGGCACCTGGGCTTGATGTAATGGTTAGCAAGATTGTCTAGCGTGATCAGTTAAGAATCAGCAGTGAGTTCAATCATCAATGGGTTCCATCATCAATGTGCGCCTCATACTTTCAGCCTTGTGTGACATGTAAGTTAAAGAAATTTATTATAGCTCAATATAGCCCATTGCCATTGGCATTTAACACAACGTATTCACCATGGCAACTGTACGTCTCCCAGCCTCTAGCTATTCGTGTGTTAAAGAAGAACTATCGAGCCCCACACGCAGACCTTCGTAAAACTGGGTCTGTTACCAGCATTTCGTGAACGTAGTGAAGATTTTCATGACAACATGCAGGCTTTGGTTAGTGTTAGAGGCATCATGTCTGAAGCAATATTATAGTTTCTATTGGAAGCGCCATGTACAAAACAATATAATAGTTTCTATTAGAGTTGTCATGTCGGCTCCAATATAATAGTTCCAATTAGAGGCTTCATGTCTGAAATAATATAATAGTTCCTATTAGAGATGTCATGTCCTAAGCAATAGAAACGTTTCTATTAGAGTTGTCATGTTGGAACTAATGTAATACTTTCTACAAGAGGCCTAATGTCCGAACCAATATAATCGTTTTTATTAGAGGCGTCATGCCCTAAACAATATAAAATTTCCTATTATAGTTGTCATTTCCGAACGAATATAATAATTTCTATTAGGGTTGTCTTGTTTTAACCAATATAATAGTTTCTACTAGACGCCTCATGTCTGGACTAATAAAGTTAAAAAATGAGATCAAACAAGGTGATCTTTTTGCTTCCACTAATTTAACATCTTTTTCCGTTGAACTGATTGATACATTTGAAGATTGCAACCAAGGTATCAATGTAACGTATCGTACCATTGGAATGGTCCTTAATACACGCCATTTTACAGCTAAAACAAAAGTTTTGATGCCACCTGCCCGTGATCTTCTTTATGCTGAAGACTTCTTACTGGATTTGTATACCGCTCATGATATACTGTGCTTCATGTACAGGTTTTCATAGTTTTGCACCGTCCTGGGTACGACGTTAAACTGCATCCAACAGCAAGGCCTCTGATCAAGAGGTTTTGAGGAAGCGTGGAACCACCTCTTAATTGCTGGTGTTCCCAGGTCCACCCAGACCCGCGGTGGTAGCACCTGTTGGGGTCCCAGCTATGGGCAAATAGTGAACTTCCATGTTTGTACCATGTCCTGGGTATGACGACAAACTACATCCGCGTCCTGGGTATGATGACAAACTACATCCGCGTCCTGGGTATGACGACAAACTACATCCGCGTCCTGGATATGACAACAAACTACATCCGCGTCCTGGGTATGACGACAAACTACATCCGCGTCCGGGGTATGACGACAAACTACATCCGCGTCCGGGGTATGACGACAAACTACATCCGTGTCCTGGGTATGACGACAAACTACATCCGCATATTTGAACTTTATTTGAGTAGCTAAGCAATTAAATTAAATTTTATCAACAAAATAATTGCTTTTTTATAAAGATCACAAAGGACCAGAATGAAAATGAAAAAATATTATTACCAGCTATACGTTTTTGAAAAAAACATTTTTACCAGCTCTACATTTTTGAAAAAACATTATTACCAGCTCTACGTTTTTGGAAAAATATTATTACCAGCTCTACGTTTTTGGAAAAATATTATTACCAACTATACTTTTTGGAAAAAAACTTTTTCAGCATTGAATGGCCCAACGAAGGTCGATATGCTGGTTAAATAATCAATCAATCAATCAATCAATCAATCATAGTTTTGCAAAGATTTATTATCACAATCAGTATTTTTTAAACATTTAACCCTAAGCAAGGTAGGTATGGCACTATTACGCTGCGGGTTACAGGGAGTGAAAAGGAAGGACTGGGTATAGGGAGGATTGAGAAAAGGTCAGAATTGAAAGGGATTCAAGATGACAGTTATCAGAAAAACAACTAAAATGAAGGGATTTCCACAGATTAGAATTGCCAGAAAAAAACTGTTGGAGTAGTGTAGTGGTTGTATTTAGATGTTTTAACATTAAAATTGTGGGACCTAGCTGCCAATCTAGTACCACACTTAAATTCATGGAGTCAGAACACCATGCATCGACGATGAAAATATTTGTAGAAAAGACAGAGTTAAGCTACCTCACCTTGGTGAGAAACTGACTGAATCAAGATGTCTGGCCAGGATCGGTTACGTTACAGATTTGGATATTGTCAAGAATCTAGAGATGTTCAGGATGAGCAGCAGACGTGATATTGTATTTAATTCACGGTCGAATGGTAGTTTCAGTGGAGAAAAATATTTTAATGTTCTATGCCTTATTTGGATCCTTCCATCTACACTGATGGAAGAAACTTGAAAGTTGTTGAGCGATTTATATAACTGGTTACTGCTCTCTTCATGAAATTACTCTTCGGATTAGAAAAAAAGGGTCTGATGCCTTCTGTCTTATAAAGGACCGTGCTTGTTCTCAGAAAGGCTTGAAGAATAAAACGAAGATATATGATTACAACGCCTGCATTCTAACAAGACTTCTAGACCCGTGAGAGAATTATCTGCAGGAAACATCGCGAGAATCTGAAACGTTTACGCTAGTGCTGTTTTAGATTGACCATAGGCATACAGTGGATGACTCGTGCCCCAGACACTGAGGTTTTGGAACGAGCAAAGACACATAGCATCGAAGCACAAATAAACAAGCAAAAACATCAAAAGGTAAGACATTTGTTACGACTTCTTGACATACGTATACAAAAAGAGATGTATGGAGAACTATTTGGGGGAAAGAGGCCTCCGCCAGAACATGAGAAACAGTTCAAATTATTGGTGAAAGAGTCGATTGCAAGGAGATAGTCCCAAATGGCCTTCTTGATGTCCGACTTACTGAATACAAATTACTACAGAATGTTTTATATTTTGCAAAGTGTGTAAAGATATTTAAGGGCACACAAAAATCGGCCATCTGTACAGGGCTCAAAGAAATCAGAGAGACGTAGTATGCCGTGTATACGTCAAGAAATTTAAGTATATTCAAGAATCGCTGAGTATCCCACGATCGATAGAATATTGAGCATTAAATCAAATCTTTTTTAGTGATGGACATGCTCGTTTCACAATTATCAAAACCAGAAAATTCAGGGTAAGATGGGTAAATTATCGCAATCGTATCTCATTAATTCGCATGCAGGTTGTTTGTTTTTGATTTTGTCGACTGCGCAATATAGTAGGATAAGGTAGGCACCATCTGTGGGGAAAAGAATAGCATGACCCAATTCGATCCTGTCAGAAATTTGGGAACGGCATAGTGTACTGCTTCGCAATGGCGTCAGATTCTCCAATACAGTTTCAGTGTTTTGGGGTGTTAATCTGAGGATAGTGCACAGAATTTGGAAAAGGCTGGATGAGTCTAATGGTGATTACGAAGCTATTTGGCGTGATCAGTTGTTATGGCAACATTATGCCTGCATTCATTTTCCCCACAATATTTCAGGCTCAACCCGAAGGTCTACATCAAGTGCTTTGAGGAAATACTGCTGTCGTGAGTCAAGAGATTTGCTGCTGGAAGACACTACGTGTGGCAACATGACTCTGCATAATACCATAAAGGCAGTAGAACCCAGATATTGCTTGGAGTCATTTTAGGTGACGGCAACACTACTTACTAACTGTGTTAAGTCCGGAGATTGCAAATCCCTTGACTATTATGTCCGGGCACTGTTAGCGAGGTCACAATAAACTCCTTGTAACACCAAAAGATGAACTGAGTGCAAGGATTCTCGAGGAATTCACCAACTTAAAATAAGGAGACCATACAGAAGAGATGCAGGAGATTCGCCTGGAGGTCGTGGTTGAAATTGATGTCAAATTTTTGAAAAAGGTTACACTTTATTATTTTAAGATATTTATGTCTAATTTTGCTATATATATATATATATATATATATATATATATATATATATATATATATATATATTTACAATTATCTATCCGACACATTTGATTATTTTAAACGTTATTTTTAGTAGATAGTTATATATGAGTAGACACTTTATTTTATTTTAAGCCGTATTTTATTACATATGCATATATGTATATAAACGACAGTTTATCTTAAAAAGATGAAAAATGAAACTACACATGAAAGTTTACACATAAACAAAAATTACAAATTTGCAGAAGCTTCATTTTTCAATTTTCTAACAATCGGATTATCAAGTACTTATATAATTTTACTTATATAATTTTAACGTATTTTTCAATTTATATATATATAACATGGCATAAAAACTTTTAAAAATATTTGCATATAATTTTGAAAGTTACAACAATAAATATATAAATAAAAAATATGGAATATTTTGCACAATTATAATTTGCTAGAAATATAACTGTAATCTGAACTTCCTCCATCTTTTTTTAGACGACATTTTTTTAGATCTTGAAGGAATTTGCTTGCCCGTTCTAAATACTGATTTCTTCTGGAAATTTCCTGTCTCACTTGTTCTTGTGATTCCAAATCTTTATCACAGACTTTAATACGTTTTTGTGAGCCTGCAAGCTACAATATATATCCTGGTAATTATATACATTGTAGATTTTGTCAGTAAACCAATTTGTAAGAGATGAATCTACAAATTTTGAGTAACGAGTCACTTTTCTCTGGTAGAAGAATACATACCAAAAGAGCTGGTGTTGCTCTAGAATTCGTTCTTCCTTTATTTAAATTAGGTATTATTTGAATTTCGCTTCCAGTATTTTCAAAAAAGCGGAATACTGTGTTAAATCTCATAGAAATGTCATACCATCAAGCAATCCTGCTTTGTCAGTATTCTATTCTTTATGTTTCTTGAAATTCTTTTCGAGCTGTTCGTCGAACTATTTACTGGTTCACGGATAAAGGAATCTCCGATATTGGGCGATGTGCTGTTTCATCCATAGTCATTATTCACCATCCATAACTACGGGAAGCACTCAGTCAAGAATATAATGTTGACAGCCAATTAATTGTGGTTCATTCTTTTTTCTTTTCAGAAAATAGTCTTTGTACGTGAATGACAACCTATTTACATTATTCGTACTATTGTCTTTGTCGCCATATTTATTACAACGTTTCGTCCGTTGTACGCTCCGGCCTTCTTCAGTTAGGTGGAATGTCGAACTGAACCCTTTAAGTCGCTCACTGGGGTAGACTGTACTAGTTCCACGTGCCAGGTTTAATGGATGTCAGTTGTCACTTATCTCCTGTTAATTCCCATCTTCAAGTTCTCCTCTGCCTTAACCGGGATTTGAACTCACACACTTTGGGTCCTGTCACTGGATTTAACTAACGCTTTATCCAGTGTGCCATGTGTCCGTGGCACGTGGAACTAGAACAATCTAATCCAGTGAGCGAAATAAAGGGTTCAGTTCGACATTCCAACCACCTGAAGAAGGCCGGAGCGTACACCGTCCGAAACGTTGTAATAAATATGACGACAAAGATGAGGACAATAGTCCGAATAATGTAAATAGTGTACATAATACCTCATCTCAGAAATATAGACAGATACTGAAAGGCCGGAACGTTGTAATAAATATGGCGACAAAGATAAGGAATATAGACCGAATAATGTAAATAGTGTACATAATACCTCATCTCAGAAATATAGACATATACTGAATGACAACCCTATTTCTGCTTCTAGTGATCACATTCGTAGCATCTGCAACAATCGACTTTAAGCTCGTTTGTAAATAGTATTTATCCAGAGAATCTGTTAATCATTTGACATCAGTATCAGCTTTTCCTTTTGGTAGGTGTAATGCTTCTAACATCACTTCTTTAATTCTTACACTGCAATTTTCTAACCCAATAGGAGTGTTGGGTTCATCCCTTTGCGCCAGAGACAAAAAGGCAATGCATCCTCACCTGCTCCAAATAAGGCTAAAGTCGTTTATTCTTCAGTGAAGTTGTCGGCATTGTGTTTATTGTTTATCTTCAAAACAGCCATGCTATCAATGGAAAGTACTAAGTCAACTTTCTGAGGCAGTTTGAAAGACTATCAAAGACAAACGCCTAGGAAAACTGACGAAGGTGGTTTTGTTTCACCAGGACAATTTGCCAACACAAAAGTGCTTCGTTTCAGTGCATTTTGAGCGTGACGGTGGCTTTGAACTGATTGATTACCCTCCGGATTCTCTTCGGTTCCCCACACAATCACGGAAAAAAAACTTGCCTTGGAACTACTATCACAGTGATGATGACGTCATATGTACTGTTGATTACTTTTTTTGACCAACAGGATAAACATTCATCTTTTAACAGTCAGATATCATTTTGTATGGAAGGAAACAATGCGTGATCAATAGGAAGAGTCGGAATTAATGCCTGCAAAGTTTCACAACTTTAACATCCCTCCTTCATAGTCAGCCTGTGAACATTTCAGCCCACTCTCGTATATTAAGAAGGGATTGATGCAGAATAAACGCATAACTATATATTGTTACTAGTGCAATGATTTAAAAGATAGATAGATAGATAGATAGGCATACACTGAGATAGATGAATAAAGACGGATAGATAGGGATAGACTGTGATAGATAAATAAATTCTATGATAGATAGATAGATAGATAGATAGGGATAGACTGAGATAGATGAATAAAGACCGAGATAGATAGATAGGAAGACACTGAGATAGATGAATAAAGACTGATAGATAGGGATAGTCTGTGATAGATAAATAAAGTCTATGACATATATATATATATATATATATATATATATATATGTAAGGGACGGATATATTTATAGATAATGAACAAACTGAGATAAAGACAGAGATAGATAGATAGATAGGGATAGACTGTGATAGCTGAATAAAGTCTATGATAGATATATAGGGATAGACTGTGATAGCTGAATAAAGTCTATGATAGATAGATAGATAGGGATAGACTGTGATAGCTGAATAAAGTCTATGATAGATAGATAGATAGGGATAGACTGTGATAGCTGAATAAAGTCTATGATAGATAGATAGATAGGGATAGACTGTGATAGCCGAATAAAGTCTATGATAGATAGATAGATAGGGATAGACTGTGATAGCGGAATAAAGTCTATGATAGATAGATAGATAGGGATAGACTGTGATAGCCGAATAAAGTCTATGATAGATAGATAGATAGATAGATAGATAGGGATAGACTGTGATAGCCGAATAAAGTCTATGATAGATAGATAGATAGGGATAGACTGTGATAGCCGAATAAAGTCTATGATAGATAGATAGATAGGGATAGACTGTGATAGCTGAATAAAGTCTATGATAGATAGATAGATAGATAGGGATAGACTGTGATAGCCGAATAAAGTCTATGATAGATAGATAGATAGGGATAGACTGTGATAGCCGAATAAAGTCTATGATAGATAGATAGATAGGGATAGACTGTGATAGCCGAATAAAGTCTATGATAGATAGATAGATAGATAGATAGATAGGGATAGACTGTGATAGCCGAATAAAGTCTATGATAGATAGATAGATAGGGATAGACTGTGATAGCCGAATAAAGTCTATGATAGATAGATAGATAGGGATAGACTGTGATAGCCGAATAAAGTCTATGATAGATAGATAGATAGGGATAGACTGTGATAGCCGAATAAAGTCTATGATAGATAGATAGATAGGGATAGACTGTGATAGCCGAATAAAGTCTATGATAGATAGATAGATAGGGATAGACTGTGATAGCCGAATAAAGTCTATGATAGATAGATAGATAGATAGATAGATAGGGATAGACTGTGATAGCCGAATAAAGTCTATGATAGATAGATAGATAGGGATAGACTGTGATAGCCGAATAAAGTCTATGATAGATAGATAGATAGGGATAGACTGTGATAGCTGAATAAAGTCTATGATAGATAGATAGATAGATAGGGATAGACTGTGATAGCTGAATAAAGTCTATGATAGATAGATAGGGATAGACTGTGATAGCTGAATAAAGTCTATGATAGATAGATAGATAGGGATAGACTGTGATAGCTGAATAAAGTCTATGATAGATAGATAGGGATAGACTGTGATAGCTGAATAAAGTCTATGATAGATAGATAGATAGGGATAGACTGTGATAGCGGAATAAAGTCTATGATAGATAGATAGATAGGGATAGACTGTGATAGCCGAATAAAGTCTATGATAGATAGATAGATAGATAGATAGATAGGGATAGACTGTGATAGCCGAATAAAGTCTATGATAGATAGATAGATAGGGATAGACTGTGATAGCCGAATAAAGTCTATGATAGATAGATAGATAGGGATAGACTGTGATAGCTGAATAAAGTCTATGATAGATAGATAGATAGGGATAGACTGTGATAGCTGAATAAAGTCTATGATAGATAGATAGATAGGGATAGACTGTGATAGCCGAATAAAGTCTATGATAGATAGATAGATAGGGATAGACTGTGATAGCGGAATAAAGTCTATGATAGATAGATAGATAGGGATAGACTGTGATAGCCGAATAAAGTCTATGATAGATAGATAGATAGATAGATAGATAGGGATAGACTGTGATAGCCGAATAAAGTCTATGATAGATAGATAGATAGGGATAGACTGTGATAGCCGAATAAAGTCTATGATAGATAGATAGATAGGGATAGACTGTGATAGCTGAATAAAGTCTATGATAGATAGATAGATAGATAGGGATAGACTGTGATAGCTGAATAAAGTCTATGATAGATAGATAGGGATAGACTGTGATAGCTGAATAAAGTCTATGATAGATAGATAGATAGGGATAGACTGTGATAGCTGAATAAAGTCTATGATAGATAGATAGGGATAGACTGTGATAGCTGAATAAAGTCTATGATAGATAGATAGGGATAGACTGTGATAGCTGAATAAAGTCTATGATAGATAGATAGATAGGGATAGACTGTGATAGCTGAATAAAGTCTATGATAGATAGATAGGGATAGACTGTGATAGCTGAATAAAGTCTATGATAGATAGATAGGGATAGACTGTGATAGCTGAATAAAGTCTATGATAGATAGATAGATAGGGATAGACTGTGATAGCTGAATAAAGTCTATGATAGATAGATAGGGATAGACTGTGATAGCTGAATAAAGTCTATGATAGATAGATAGGGATAGACTGTGATAGCTGAATAAAGTCTATGATAGATAGATAGATAGGGATAGACTGTGATAGCTGAATAAAGTCTATGATAGATAGATAGGGATAGACTGTGATAGCTGAATAAAGTCTATGATAGATAGATAGGGATAGACTGTGATAGCTGAATAAAGTCTATGATAGATAGATAGATAGGGATAGACTGTGATAGCTGAATAAAGTCTATGATAGATAGATAGGGATAGACTGTGATAGCTGAATAAAGTCTATGATAGATAGATAGATAGGGATAGACTGTGATAGCTGAATAAAGTCTATGATAGATAGATAGATAGGGATAGACTGTGATAGCTGAATAAAGTCTATGATAGATAGATAGATAGATAGGGATAGACTGTGATAGCTGAATAAAGTCTATGATAGATAGATAGGGATAGACTGTGATAGCTGAATAAAGTCTATGATAGATAGATAGATAGGGATAGACTGTGATAGCTGAATAAAGTCTATGATAGATAGATAGGGATAGACTGTGATAGCTGAATAAAGTCTATGATAGATAGATAGGTTTAGACTGTGATAGCTGAATAAAGTCTATGATAGATAGATAGATAGATAGGGATAGACTGTGATAGCTGAATAAAGTCTATGATAGATAGATAGATAGGGATAGACTGTGATAGCTGAATAAAGTCTATGAAAGATAGATAGATAGGGATAGACTGTGATAGCTGAATAAAGTCTATGATAGATAGATAGGGATAGACTGTGATAGCTGAATAAAGTCTATGATTGATAGATAGGGATAGACTGTGATAGCTGAATAAAGTCTATGATAGATAGATAGGGATAGACTGTGATAGCTGAATAAAGTCTATGATAGATAGATAGATAGATAGGGATAGACTGTGATAGCTGAATAAAGTCTATGATAGATAGATAGATAGGGATAGACTGTGATAGCTGAATAAAGTCTATGATAGATAGATAGGGATAGACTGTGATAGCTGAATAAAGTCTATGATAGATAGATAGATAGGGATAGACTGTGATAGCTGAATAAAGTCTATGATAGATAGATAGATAGATAGTCTTTAATCTCGCATCGTAAATAGCGACGCTCTCTTTTTAAATGGCGAAAATTTCTGTCCGTTGTAAAAAAAATAGTTGTTTCTATATATTTTGCGCTAATATCGGATAATAAAGCCGAAATCAGTGAAGCCCTGCAAAGAAGCTAAAAGTTTATCTTTTAATATTTTACATTCGTATTCTCAAAAGGGAAATCGCCTTTCGATACTTCACGCTAAGTCTTTATTGAGAGAATCACCTGAAGACTGGTTCGTTCTTTTCACTTCAGCTCACTTCAGGTCAGATTAAACGGTATAGATTTTTTTCTTTCCTTTCTTTTGCCTTTCCAGTGGATCTATTAGATTTCCATCAATATTGAGGACGTTAGAAGACAAAAAGGAAAGTCAAGGTATTTGCGACGAGGTAGAAAATAAAACCAAATAATCAGTGACGTCGGTTTTCTCGTCTTCCTCAAGTATAAATCAATGAAAGACGCGCTCAAGTTCCCAAGTAGCCAATCTGGCGACACAGATAATAAGGCCAAGAGTGAGCCCCGGTCAGATATCGATGCAAATAGCTCTTCGGTTAAGTCATTTCGAGGTCACTTCTTTAGTGAAGACAATTTGTTAAAAGGAAAAAAGAATATAGAGAAAGAAAGAGAGAATTGAAGGATGAAGGGATAAGAGAATAGAAAAAGCAAAATAAAGCAAAGAAAGAAACAAGTAAAACCAGAAAAAAAAACACTTAGAATCCGGGGATTAGAGATAAAATGAATGAAAGATGAAAAAAAAAGTAAAGACATATTAGAGAGATAGAAATATAAATAATATAATGGAGCCGATGGACTAAACAGAAGAGATTCCTGGGTAAGACGATAAACTACATCAAACAGCAATTAAGAGGCGGTTCCAGGCTCTTCAAAACCTCGGGGTTAAGAGGCCATGCTGTCGGCTGTAGATAACTGTCTTACCCAGGACGCGGATGTAGTTTACCGTCTTACCCAAGACGCGGATGTAGTTTATCGATTGCTTCTACAAGAGCAGTACTTGTGGGGCTCCTACGTCTAACGGGTTTCGGGACTCGTGATCGTGATATTGAAATTCTAGAAGTATTGGCACCATACAGTCTTGTATATGATTCAGGAGGTGGGCGGTCATATCTCTCCATAACTTCCTATCCTTTGCAGCTCTTAATAAGTTTTTTTTTCACTCCCTCCCTCTTCTGCCTTCAATTTGGTAGGTTACTCGCTGTTTCCTCTTTCGCTTTTGCCTTCAAGATGTTAGGTGAGGGCCTCCATACTCTCTTTCCCGATGATCTGTTCTAACAATGTGAACCGTGTCTTTCAGATTATATATATATATATATATATATATATATATTTGTTTCTATTTTCCGTTAAACTTTCTCGTTACACACAAGTTCAGTCAAAAGTAGTCTCAGCATCCTTATGTAGAATCACATTTCTCTTGCCTCAAGATTCTTCTTCACCGACCTGTGTATGACGATAAACTACATCCGCCTCCTCGGTAAGACGACAAACTACATCCGATAGAAAGGCTTCTGGTCAGTAGGTTTTGAGGAGTGTCGAACCAACTCTTAATTGCTGGTGGTCCCAGGTCCACTCTGATCAGGGGTGGTAGCACTTCCCAGGGGCCCAGCTAAGGGCAAATAGTTAACTCCACTAAAAGGGACAAAACACTATGAAAGTGTAAAACTACGTTTTAATACCAGCAATAATTTTTTTGAAAAAAAATATTACCAGCAATAAATATCTTGTCGGCATTAAATAACCCATTGAGGTTGATATTCTTTAAAACTAACCAAACCAAACTAAACAGAAGAGGTAATAACGAAACACGGAAATATAATAAATACAAAACATTTGAATAAAATAAAGGAAAATAAAAACACAATTTGAGAAAAGAGAAATTGGAACGATTAATGAAAGAAAGAAAATCGAGCAAAAACTAAACATAAAAACAGAAGCCAGATTTATGGAAAATATGTAGAAATTAAAAAAATATAGTTAAAGAAATTTAAAGAAATAATAAAAAATAAAAAATAAAATAAGACAGTTGAAATTTCTGGGGGGAAAGCGAGCTTAGAAATGTTCATATTCACAGGACAGCTTAAGGTAAAAGAAGCATAGGAAGACAAAGCATAAGCTACCTGGTGAATTAATAGCGTAGCAGGGTTTGGCGGAAATGCCAAAAAGACAAAAGTTATTAAGACCTACAAAGAACAGGAAAGCCATGAAGAAGAATACAACTAGATTGCTCTCTTTGCTCTTGGAATTGCAAAGGGATCTATGCCAAAATGTTCCTCCCCTAATTTCTCGCTTGTGGAGCTAGCTTCCGGATTCTTGTGTTCCTGTAAGCTATGATCTTCAAAAGTTTTAATTAAACGTCACTCAGTCGTCTCATCTTAGTAGTATTTCTGTTTCCTTGACATTAATTGACCCCATTTGTCATAGCGGCTTTATCGCCTAGCTTGGTGTGAAATGTTTTTTTAAAAAAAAAACGATCGTAGGAGGTAAACAATGGAGAAAATAAAAATATGAATATACACAAAGAGAAAAACAAAGTTATAAAGACATAAGGAAATTTAAGAAGTAGAGAGCGAGGAAGACTTTGAAAAAATTTATGAAAGCAAGAAATGAAGAAAACGAACAGCAAATATATTGAGGAAAACAAAGAATGATAGAAAATGATAAACGAAATAACACAAAGAAAGAATTCATTTTTCCATAAAGTGGGATGGACAATGGAATATAAAATATAGGTAATTTTACAAAAAGATCTTATATTTTATCTGAGACAATTCTTCATAAGTTCCAGTTGTGTCGTGCCTTCTCCCCTGTAGAACCAATTTCATGAACTTATTCTTCAGCCAACGTTTCACTTTAAACTTCAAGCGTGTGTCACATTCGGTAGCGACGTGGGCGTACTGAAAAATAACCTCTTCAGCCATCTTTATATATTCGAGCGCTATCTACTTTGACCAATGGTGTAATTGCAGATGGCCGAAATGTTAATTTACTTCCATCTCTTCATCAAAAAGACCATAATAGAAAAATGGCGTTGAAAATATTAAAGGCGACAAGACTGAATGAAAATTGGGACCGAAATATAGGACAATAGGTGATTTATTGAGTAAACTGAAAAAGAGAAAGAAATGGAAATAAATGTAAACAGGGGGGAAATTAGAGTGGAAGAAATACAATGATAAGGAAAGAATAGAAAGGAGGAATTGTTGAAGAAAAAATGAAAGAAAGAAAAAAGAAAGAAGGAAATGGAAATAAATGTCGGGGGGTAACAGAAGGGAAATTAGAGTGGAAGAAATGAAATGAAAAAGAAAGAAAAAGAAAGGAGCAAATTTTTGAAAGAAATAAAACAGGCAGAAAGAAAATGAAAGTGAAATAAATATTAAAGTAAGGGAATAAAGAAGCAATTAAGGGAAAAAGAATGAAAGAAAAAAGAAAGAAAGAAAGAAAGAAAAAGAAAGAAAGAAAAGGAAGTAATTTACAGACGAATGAATGATACTCAAAAATCATAAAAGAAAGAAATAAAGCAGAATGTAAATATTAGCGGATAAAAATGGAATGGAATGAAAAGTAGGAAAGCAGAGAGAAGGATTATGAAAGAAATGAATGAAACAATTAATGAACGCTGAATTTAAAAGCGAAACTAATCAAAAGTAATAGAAATATACAGAATGAAGGAAAAACACACACACACACACACACATCCGAAACGTGTAGATGCACCTGAATGTAATAAATGAATATTTGAATAAATAAACAGGTTGGAAATAAATATACGTCAGAAAGAATAATCTTTGGAAACTATCTGCATTAAGAATGGCATAGAAAGCGAGGAATGTAAAAAGAAATAATGTAATTACCTCTCAAAAGAGAAGAGAAATGAAAATGGAAATAGAATGAAAGTGTTGAGATGTTGAGTGTTTCCACGTGAGTATATGGTAATAACGAACAAACAGAGTCGTAGGGAAAAATACTGGTATATTCAGAGAGGTATTTACATCAGAGAGATTAGTAGTAGAACGAACGTAGGTTAGTAGGTTATAAGTAATAGTAATAAAGTCCAACGGTATCTTCCGGTCGAGAAACGGAAGTTGTAACTGATCACTACAGAAGTCTAACTCTGCACTGCACTAGAACTACTGTTCTATTTATAATAATAGGATCAGTCTATTATGGTTGTGAAGGTGGGTGCGCCCCTACCCCCCCTTAAAATTGTTTTTTCGATGTGAAAAAAAAAAGATTTTCTTCTTCAATATTTTTTTCTTTTCGGATCCATAATGAATTGTTTAGTCGCTTTTCGCTTTCTCCCAGATCTGCGCTGTTTTTTTAGTCTGTCTGTGGCACTTGTAGGTCAAACGTATCATATAGTTCGAATAATTCTTCTTCTACTTGTGGAGTTTCTTCCGATTCTTCGGTACTCCTTTTCTTTAGTTAGTTAATGTGCCTTTTATGGGTAAATTTCTCACCTTTTACTATATATATCATATTCCCAATCCGCTTTTGAATGACTCCTGGTTCCCACGATGTTGAATTATTTTTAGTTAGTTCTTAAAAAACTTTTTCCTTTATACAAAATTTTCTCTTAGGTACAATTGCGACTGGTGTGTGTATTTTATTTTTTGGTATCAATTTATCGAATGCAGATCTGATTTTCCTTGCAAACATTAGCTCCGCAGGTGATAGACTTGATGGGGCAGATTTATTTGGGGTAATGCGGTAAACTTGCAAGAATAACTGTAATCCTTTTCTAGTCGGTGTACCCGTTGCTTTCCTAAGAGCCCTTTTTAGGGTATCGACAAACCTTTCGGCTAGTCCGTTGCTGCGTGGATGATACGGAAGAATCCTCACGTGATCCACCTGGAAATTCTGGCAGAATTCTGTGAAATCATTGCTGTGAATTGGGTACCATTGTCACTAACTATAGTATCTACCAATCCAAACCTTGCAAATAATTCATGTAATTTATTTATTGTATTTTGTGATGTTGACCTCTTCATTTGAAAACCTTCGGGCCATTTAATGTAGCTATCAACTACGACCAAATAATGCCATCCGTCAATTGGAGCCGCAAAATCAATATGAATCCTTGACCATCGTCTGTCGGTTTTTGGCCATGGCTTCTGTAGAATTTGTGGTGATTCTGAAGCCAAAATGCAGCCTTTACATCTGCTGACCATAGACGCGATGTCGTTGTCCATACCTGACCAGGAGACGTATGCTCTCATGAGGCTCTTCATTCTATTTATGCCCGAGTGACCTGCATGAAAGTCTTTCAGTATCCTTTTTTGGAGTGTACTAGGGATTACTACCCTTTCACTGTATATTAGAACATTATCACATAGAGAGAATGTTTCTTGAATTTTTACATATTTTTTGGCTAGTTTGTCTTTCAATGATGTATTTGTCATTTACTGCCTCTTTTTTGATGTCCTTAAGCGATACTGGTAACTCTCGAATTGTGTTTGCCAAATTTTCTTCAACTTCGTCCTCTGCTCTGAGGGATGCAATTACCGTATCCTCTAAAGGTTCTGTTGCTTTCGGAATGAGTCTTGATAGACCATCTGCGTGACCAATTTTGTGCATGGACAAATATTCTATATTAAAATTATAGTTTAACAAAATTGTCGCCCACCTAAGTAATCTATTTGCGGTGTATGTTGGCAGGCCCATCTTAGAACCGAATATCGTTACCAGAGGCTTGTGGTCTGTCTGCAGCGTAAAATATCGTCCATGTATGTAACGATGGAACTTTGTTACGGCGAAAATAATTGCCAAAGGCTCCTTTTTCTATTTGCGAATAATTTCGTTCAGCAGGTAGTAACGATCTGCTTGCATGAGCGATCGGTGGAACTTTACCATCCTTCCACTTGTGCAATATGCACGCTCCTACACCATGTGTACTGGCATCGCTTGCCACGATGATATCTAGTTTTGGATTAAAATGTACTAGAAATAGATCTGATGTTAGTTTTTCTTTTATTTTCTTGAATGCTTGCTCGCATTCTTTTGTCCATAACCACGGTTTTTCTTTTTTTAGTAGATCGTTAAGGGGAGCTCGTAGAATGTGGAGGTCTGGGATAAAATCCTGGTAATATGATACAAAGCCTAAGAAACTTTGTAGAGATTTAATATCCATTGGCTCAGGCACATCCTTTATTGCTGATGCTCGATTTTTGTCTGGCTTTTTCCCATCTTTATTCACAATATGTCCCAGATACTAGATTTCTTCCAAGAGAAAATCGCATTTGTTTTCTTTTACTTTAAAACCATAGCTTCTTAATCTTTCAAAAACTTTGCGTAAATGGTGTTTGTGTTCATTCACTGATTCACTTTTCACGAGTATATCGTCGAGATATGCTATCGTGTAGTCTAAATCGGATAACATAGTGTCCATGATTTGTTGGAATATTGCGGGTGCTGTCTTCACTCCAAACGGTAAACGTTCGTATCTGAACAAGCCTTTATGCGTGTTAATGCATAACAACTTTGCGCTTTCCTTATCCATGGGTACTTGCAAGTATGCCTCGCTAAGGTCTATTTTAGAAAATATTTTTCCGCCATTTAATTTTGCGAATACTTCTTCGGGACTTGGTAGTGGGTAGTGATACTCTTCTATTGCGTCGATTAAACCGGTTGAAAAATCGGCGCAGACGCGAATTTCGCCCGACTTCTACTTTACGTAGACAGCTGGAGCTGCCCAGTCGCTGTATTCAGTTTTCGAAATCACACCAATTCTTGTTAGTCTTTCGAGTTCTTGGTCAATTTTTTCTACTGCTGCAAAAAGAATACTCCGCTTTTTCTTAAAAATTGTTTGAACATTTTTCTTCAGCTGTATTTTTGCTGATGCTTTCGTACAACGTCCAAGTCCTTCAGCGAAAACTTCAATGAATTCTATTTTCAATTCTGTTTGCAAATCTTTTATATTATTTTTGCTTTCAGTAATGTTGTTCCAAAAAGAACTAATGGGCACGTCCCATAGATTGAACTTAGTGATTGCGTCAGTCCCAAACAGGTTGTTCGTGTTTTTCATCACGAAAATTTTCATTTTTATTGTTTTGTTGTTAAAATTAATATTCACCCATATTTCACCTACAAAATTAATCTTTTTTCCCGTTACCGTCCTGGCTATTTTGTTGGACTTTAATAGAGTTGGTTTTCCTAGATGTTTCCATGTTTGTGTGTTAATAATAGAAATGTCAGATCCTGAATCCAGTTGCATTTTAACCTTCTTGTACATTTTTACATGTAAATATTTCCGAATATTTCGGTCTTGGTCTTCATCTGACCTAATAACTTTTACTCGACTACTGTTTAATTTTCTACACTTGGACATTTTATGTCCTACTTTCTTGCAATTTCTGCAAGCTTTATTTTTATATGGACAGTCATTATACCAGTGCCACTGGCCGCATCCATAACATGCACTCGGGGTTTTTTTTTCTTATATTCTCTGTCCCTTCTTGTAGTAGGATACCACTTCCGTTCAGGCGATGGAGAACGGAAACACTTCTTTCTATTTACTTTCTTCATATTTGCGATAGCAGTTTCTTCAATTTTCTCTGAATCTTGTTTAATGCTTACGCATTGTTGACAGTACTCTGCTAGCTTTTGTAACGTTGTATTTTGCTCATTTTTGAGCTTTGCTAAAATGCGTCTTCGCATTTCGCTGTCTTTCTTAGACACTAAGCCTAGCACGAATATTAGACACTTCAAGTTGTCCGCCGATAATTCGGACAAGCGAAAATCGTCACACGTCTTATTTACGATTGACGCAAAAGTTGTGTAGTCTTCCTGCTCGCTTTTTTTTAATATTAAGGCATTTCCACCTTTTGTGAAATAATGATAATCTGGGGTTGAAGAGCTCCTTTAATAATTCAATCGCTTCGTTGAATTTTAAATCTCTTGTTTTTTTAGGTAAGATAAAATCTGTAAACTTATTATGCTCTGCCGTTCCCAGTTTTCGTAATAATAATTTTATTTTTTTCTCATCTGACCATGTTTGGCAATCGACTTCATAAAAGTCCTGATATCTGTGATAATATCTTTCGAAAGTCTTTTCTTCTTCTGGGTTATAGGTAAAACTTTCGATCGTCGACCATATTGTGTCTTGAGAAAAAATATTTTCATCCGAGTTTTTCTGCTTAGACAGTATAGCTTTGTGTATAAGTTCAGTCACTGCTAACTGTTTCATTTCATTTTCTTCTTGGATTTTATTTTGTTTTTCCGGTAAATTAAGTAGTTCCTTCTGAAAACGTTCTTCACTCTTCTGTTGTCTCTGAAACTGACACTTAATGAGTTCCAGCATAGCTGATTGAAATTGCTCAATGATTATTTATGTGTAGAGAAGAAAAAGAAAACGAAATTATGTGTGTGTTTTTTTTTCTTCTGAGGGGGGGTCAAAAAATAATTTAACAAATTCTCTGGCACGACAGAATTTTTTTTTAATATGTTCCAATAGATAAATAAGTTAATATCTAACTTACAGTTTTTTTTTCTGTCGATAAATTTTTCAATGCTTTGCTTTGAAAAAACGCTTGAACTCTTTGAATTTTCCCGTGTTGAAATAGTTTCTCTTCGCTATTGCGATATTTATTTTTCAACGTAAGTCACTGTTGTGATCAATAAGACATCCTTCGTTGCCACTGTTGTGATCAATAAGACATCCTTCGTTGCCACTGTTGGGATCAATAAGACATCCTTCGTTGCCACTGTTGGGATCAATAAGACATCCTTCGTTGCCACTGTTGGGATCAATAAGACATCCTTCGTTGTCACTGTTGGGATCAATAAAACATCCTTCGTCGCCACTGTTGAGATGTTGAGTGTTTCCACGTGAGTATATGGTAATAACGAACAAACACAGTCGTAGGGAAAAATACTGGTATATTCAGAGAGGTATTTACATCGGAGAGATTAGTAGTAGAACGAACGTAGGTTAGTAGTAACAATAAGTAATAGTAATAAAGTCCAACGGTATCTTCCGGTTGAGAAACGGAAGTGTAACTGATCACTACAGAAGTCTCACTCTGCACTGCACTGCACTACACTACACTACACTACACTGCTACTAGAACTACTGTTCTATTTATAATAATAGTATCAGTCTATTATGGTTGTGAAGGTGGGTGCGCCCCAACAGAAAGGAAGGAAATGCTATGCACAACACGAATCAAAACTGCTTCTTCACTTCCGGTGTTGGCCATACTTTCGTACTTCTGTTGTCACTCGGTATGAAAAGCTTTAGGAAGTCATGCGTATTGCAAGATTCGACAGAATAGACAAAAATAAAAATAAAACGGCTTCAGAGGTCAAAGAGATAAACAAAAAAAACAACAATATGAAAACAAAAGAACTTTATTTAAACGCCGGTAATCTTGATTCGAACAAGACTAGTAGATTGCGTAATACAACGAACCTGATTAAGTTCTCGCGAGACTGCAACGACGATAGATAGTTCAGGCTGAAGATTAAGACAAAACAGACAGTGTGAATGAGAATATAATTCAATCGCTGCATTCCGTTGTAGTCGTGCCATTGAAGAATGAAAGTACCGCTTCCATTTTCTTTTTGCAATGATTCCTTTAAAATCAAACGAAATAATTCGCGAAGTTGATATAAATTTCGGCAATAAATTATACTCAGGACTGAACATATTTTACTAGTTGTTGGCTTATTTCTCCAATTTTTTTCTTTTTATCACAAACGTCTTAACCAATATAATTTTAACGCAACGCAATAAAAGAAAAGGAGAAAATGTACAATCTTTGAAATGCTGAAACTTAGAATCAGAGGAACATCATTTTCTTTTATTGCGTTGCGTTAAAATTATTTTCCTTTGATTGTTAAATTGCTTATACTTGCATTTTATGGAGACTCTCATCGGATATATTATCAAAATTGTCTTCCATGTATCGTGTGCGTGATCAGGGCTCTCCACACAACTTCCTGTCCTTTGTACTACTAAATAAACCTTGTATTATTGCGATTTATCCTAATCCATAGTTCTGCCAACCATTTACACAAATTTCAACATGTCCTGTGCGTTTCAATTTCACTAAGTCTTCTTTCCTCATATTGTGCACGATAAATTTCGGCTGTCTCTTTTTGATTCGAAGAATAAGTATCCTTTTTGTTTCCATCTTCTTTAAAACTTCCTCGTTGCTCATATGTTCGTTCTATGGCATGCTCAGCACCCTTCAGTAGAACCAAATCTTTATTGTCTCAAGTGTCTTCTTCTGTGATGACATTACCATGAATACAAAGCTATATAGCTAGATAATCCCTTTTTTGTTTATAACGAAATTTTCCTGTTTCTTTATATCTTGCTTAGCTTTAGGAAGACAATTCGCTAATCCCCTGCGACTTCGAATTTCGGTGTCAAATTTTCCTTTAATTATTTTTTTTTACTTGCTTGATTTTGGTGGTTCCAATTCGTAGTTTTTATATTGGCCTGTTTCGTTTGTTGATGGCCATATCTTGCCTTCTTATAATAGTGGCTTAGTCCTTTCTTCGTGCTTTCTTGTACAATCTTATGTAGGAGTTCCTGTATTTTAATTTATTTCTCTGTTATTAATAATGTATCATATGCATATGTTATGTTGTTAGGATTTGCGCCGACATTTATGACTCCAGAAAGTTCTAATTGTCCCCGGATAACCAAACGGTAAAGATTAAATAAGTCTGCTGAAAAGACACATCCTTGATTTACAGCCGTTTGTACTTGGATGTATTTACTGAATTAATTTTCTATATGTATGCAGCCATTCGGCTCCCAGTATAATTAATTTTGTTAACAGTAGCTGAATTACGGCCAGGTGACTTAACAGCCTTCACGCTGTTATCTTTGATATAAATATCATTCATAGGCACGAATGATATTCAGATATTTTCAGTATTACATATTTTAAAATGAACTTTATTCTTTCTATATTTTTATCTAAAGTTTTCTGAACTATTTAATTAATCGTTGATAGATAATAGTGGTACTAATTTCGTTAATACTGCGTACTACGTCTGAACACAATAAACATTTCCAGACGTTTCCATAGTAGTAACTAGCAGCATGGCCCGGCGTTGCCCGGGCTTGATTCAAAAATCTTACGACTCCTACAGCAATCGCTATCACTTGACTTAAAATATTTTTGCCCTTCCTTGCCTTTAAAGGAGTGCCCTTTGCCGTGCTGATGTTGCTACATGCCTTACTTCTTGCCTATCTTACACTGCGAATATTTTCTAAGCTCTATACTAAACATTAAATCTGTTAGGAAAAAAGAACTAAACAAAATGAACACAAAACGATCAGCTTTAAAAAAGGACTCGTAACTGGAAAAACAGGATGAAAAAAGAATGTTAACAACATATACTTTTTCACACCTAATCCAGTTCTGCGGAATCAGAATCGACGTTGAGTTTAAGCAAGCGAATGAGCCAATTGGAGTAAAGTGGCATGCAGATTTAAATTTACCTCACTCGTGACGAATGCAGCTATCGATTTTTTTGCATGCAAGTTAACATTCGTGTGAGTTAGCTGTTGGCTCTGACGCTGGCCAATAGAATCTTCCTCTCTATTCGTGGCAGCCAGCTATAGGCACTCACTCTGGTCAGTAGAAAAGGGCCGCAAACTACATGAAAACTGCCGTAGAAGCATGAAAAATTCGATTATTTTAACTATCGATGGGAGTTGGGAAATGCAAATTCAGTGTTGGCATTTTCACTAACTTGCAGCATGTGCATGTAAATTTTGGTGCAAATCCGTCGAAAATTGCGGCCGTGCATTCGTTACACACACACATCCTGCCTTTTATAGATAGAGGTACTTTGTGAGCAGTCAAATAACACATCTGCAGAGAAAAGCCTAAAAGGAAACAATTTGCGCTTCACACCCTGGCACCAAAAACCGCCTGGGAGTTAACGAACAGCGCAAAAATCAGGAAAGCCTGAAAATGACAGTTGTTGCATTGTCGATTAGGCAGCACAAATCTTCTGGTTATTCCTGGAATTGGAAGAGGCGTTAAAGATGAACATCTTCCATATGATGCCGAGGTTGAGGTTGCTGTGCAAAATTTCCAAGCATAGACGGGATGTTATAAAAACGAAGAGAAGGTCATGAAGAAGGTGAATTAAAGAATGGTTATGCTGAGAAATTATTTTTTATTTAAATGAGGAATAAACCTATTTAATTTTTTACCAGCTCCGTATCTGATATAAATATCATTTTACCTATCAAGAGGGATGAAGATAAAATAGATAATTTAGTGATTATGTCTAGAAATTAAATTAAGTTGAAATGAGAGGTATATTTTTTTAATTTTTATGTCATCTATTTATCTGATATAAAATTATTTCATTTATCAGGCAGAATAAAAAACAGAACAGAATATTTAGAAGAATGTGCTGTACAAATACGGAAATACTTGCATTGTTTACATTATTCGAACTGTTATCCTCATCTTCATTGCCGTTTTCACAACGTTTAGGCCTATACATCTCTGAGATGAGGTATTATGATTACTTGCATTATTTACATTATTCGAACTGTTATCTTCATCTTCATTGCTATATTCGCAACGTTTCGGCCTCTAAATCTCTGGGATGAGGTTTTATAATTATCTGCATCATTTACATTATTCGGACTTATTATGTAAATAATGTAAATAATGCAATTATCATAATACCTCAGCTCAGAGATATAGAGACCGAAACGTTGTGAATATGGCAATGAAGATGAGGATAATAGTCCGAATAATATAAATAATGCAAATAATCATAATACCTCATCTCAGAGATATAGAGGCCGAAACGTTGTGAATATGGCGATGAAGATGAGGATAAAAGCCCGAATAATGTAAATAATGCAAATAATCATAATACCTCATTTCAGAGATATAGAGGCCGAAACGTTGTGAATATGGCAATGAAGATAAGGATAACAGCCTGAATAATGTAAAAAATGCAAATAATCATGATGCCTCATCTCAGAGATATAGATAATTACGGAGTTTTCATACTTTTTGATATACAAAGTTATTTTATTGGATACTTTACATATCAAAAGATGAATCCTCATACTAATATTTTGTTAGATAAAATGATAATATACTTGTCTTTTCGGTGGCTTGAGGATGTTTATTAATGTAAGCCACCAAATCTTTTAATTATGGCTTGCAAACTTTTGTGCTTGACAATCTTTTTCTGATAATCCATTTGTAGATTCCAGCGATCAACTAGAATCTTTGCTGGCGTATAATCTACATGACGAGAAAAAAAGTGCAAATCGGCTCAGATTATATAAACCAGGTTTAGGAGAGTCATTTCATAAGGTTATTTATGCACACTATACAGCCTTCTCATCGCCCTTCCCCCACGTTGTCTTTCGATATCTCTTTATGACGGTGTGAATGAAAACTGGGAAAGAACCATTCCACGTTCATAAGCGAACGCAAGATGAAAATATCGGCAGGTCAAAAAAAAAAAAAAAAAAATGAAAGAAACCTCGAATCCAATGTATTCACTTAACACGATGTCGTGGGTGTTAAGTAGTTGATATTTGCAACATTGTCGCTGCGAATTCCGACCCATACATTTATTGTCTCTGTCTCTATGTGCTTCTGCATCTCGTAACACATTAACGGGTTACTTCTGACCACTGTCTTGTTACCAATGACAAACAGCTATGACTGTTCTCTTTTGCGTCCTGATTATATAAGCCTACTGCGTATGATGTGATTGATTTTCCTACTTGAGGACAGCTGATAGCCAAATGAAGATCTCCCTCGTACTGTCTGCAAAGCCATAATAATTTCCGTACGTTAGGCCCAGATAAACTTATTAACTAAATCTTTATTTAGTTTGTGCTCTAAGTAATAATTGTAATGAGCTTTCCTCCTTGCTAGCATGAATTTACACATAGCCTGGTAACAATGATCTCATCGTTTTCTATCTATTTTAGTAATTCGTTTCTTTTCACTTGTCACTTGTAGAACTATCTTCTTGCTTTCTTATGACCTACAATGTTGGAAGGTCTAATTGCAACATCAGTTACCATCTTCTGTTTTCCTGGATCTTTTATTTTGTTGACTTTTGTCTGGACTGATGTAATCCCATCTTTTCCCCTCCCACTATCACTCTCATTACGGCTTTTCTTGGAGAGAAACGATTAAAAAAACAATCACGTAGATAGCCGTTGTATCATATATATATATTGGTCACTTTGTTGTGTACTTTCCATCGTGAATTCGCAGTTTGAGTAGAGAAAATCTTGCATAAACGCAGTATAGCTACAAGGATTTTCAAAATAACAACCACCATTTAAAACATGCATGTATATCATTGGTTTATATACAGCATCGATACTTTCCTTCTCAGAAATACCAGAAGAAAACAAATAGTGCTCCTTCCTCTTCAATTACTATATCCCAAAGGAATCACATTTGCGGCTTTACAAGTGTGAAATTAATGATCACAACAGAAGTTCCTTTGTCTCTGCTTGTAATGAGGCACAGTATAGCCTATTGGATTGGTTTATTTTGTATTATGGCATATCAAACTTTATGGGTTATTTAATGCCAAAATTTAAAGGTTAGATTCGTATGAATAGAATATGTATTCTTTGGTTTAGATTGGTTTGGTTTATTTTGTTTTACGGCATATCAAGCAAAATGGGTTATTTAATGCTGACAACATTTTTAAGATAGATTCGTATGAATAGTATATGTATTCTTTGGTTTGGATTGGTTTGGTTTATTTTGTTTTACGGCATATCAACCTCAATGGCTTATTTAATTCCGACAACATTTTTAGGATAGATTCGTATGAATAGAATATGTATTCTTTGGTTTTGATTGGTTTGGTTTATTTTGTTTTACGGCATATCAACCTCAATGGGTTATTTAATGCCGACAACATTTTAAAGATAGATTCGTATCAATAGAATATGTATTCTTTGGTTTAGATTGGTTTGGTTTATTTTGTTTTACGGCATATCAACCACAATGGGTTATTTAATGCCGACAACTTTTTTAGGATAGATTCGTATCAATAGAATATGTATTCTTTGGTTTAGATTGGTTTGATTTATTTTGTTTTACGGCATATCAGACTCAATGGCTTATTTAATGCCGACAACCTTTTAAAGATAGATTCGTATCAATAGAGTATGTATTCTTTGGTTTAGATTTGTTTGATTTATTTTGTTTCATAGCATATCAACCTCAATGGGTTATTTGATGCCGACATCATTTTTAGTATAGATTCGTATAAATAGAATATGTATTCTTTGGTTTTGATTGGTTTGGTCTATTTTGTTTTACGGCATATCAACCTCAATGGATTATTTAATGCCGACAACATTTTAGGAAAGATTCTTATGAATAGAATATGTATTCTTTGATTTAGATTGGTTTGGTTTATTTTGTTTTACGGCATATCAACCTCAATGGGTTATTTTATGCCGACATCATTTTTAGGATAGATTCATATGAATAGAATATGTATTCTTTGGTTTAGATTGGATTGGTTTATTTTGTTTTACGGCATATCAACCTCAATGGGTTATTTAATACTGACAAAATATTCACTGTTGGTAATATTTTATTCCAAAAATCTATTCTGGTTGGTTGGTTTATTTTGATTTATGGCATATCAACCTCAGTGGGTCAATTAATGCCAACAAAATTTTGAAATAGATTCATAGCGATAGTTTGGTTTGGTTTGTTTTACGGCATATAAACCTCAATGGGTTATTTAATGCCAACAACATTTTTGTTGCTGGTAATATTTGTTTTCCTTCATTAATCTATTTTTGGTAATAGTTTTTTCTTCAAAAATGTATTGCTGGCAATAATCTTTTTAAAAAAGCATTTCTGGTAATAAAATCTATTTTTACACTTTCATAGTGTTATGACCCCAGTTTTATTGGCCCATAGCTGAGACCCTAACAGGTACTACCACCCCGCGTCAGGGTGGACCTGGAAACACCAGCAATTAAGGGTTGGTTCCATGCTCCTCAAAACCTCTTGATCAGAGGCCTTGCTTTGGGACTTAGTTTATCGGCTTACCCAGGACGCGGATGTAGCTTATTGTCATACCCTGGACGGTGTATAGCCTATAAGAAATTTAGTTCTTATGACTACATTTGGCTCTGTAATAGTATGTTAAATAAGAGAAAGTTTTCTATCCCTACTCTCTTTACTCGATGTGAGGTGTTAAAATCTTCTACTGACAAAGCAGAATGTTTTGCTCACAAATTCTCTTCACATTCTACTCTTGACCGATGTGGACTATCTTTGCCTGATTTTCCACTTGGAACTAAGTTTGTAGTGATTGATATGCATCTGACACCGTCCAAGATTTCCATTGTCATCTCTAAGCTAGATACCTTCAAGGCATGTGGACTTAATAGCATCCCTGCAATCGTCCTTAACGAATGTGCTCATGTTCTCTAAAAGCTCTACAATAAATTCATTGCTTTCCTGTTGGAGATCTTCTTTGGTAGTTCCAGTTTTAAGAAATCAGGTTAACAATCTGATCCTTCTATTTATTAGTTTGATAGACTTCTCTTTTTGGCAAAGTACTGGAAATTCTAATTAACTTAGAATTAGTTAAGCCTATCATCACGAAGGTTATTTGTTCAGATCAGCAATGTGGATTCCGTTTCTCTGTGGTAACTGCGCGTATATTAATGATCTTTGCTTAAATAGTCTATCAAGCCAGAGATAAGAATGTTGAAGTTGGCGGTGTTGCTTTGGGTATCGTGAAGTTATTTCATGTGGTTGAAAAGTTTGGTATTTCTGGATGAAATTTTGAATTTATTCCATTCGTGAAATAAATGTTGTCTTCATCGCTACTCTTCGAAATATATTTCCATTAATGCAAGTGTCCGATTTGTCCCTATCCTTGGAACTACGCTGTTCCTCATTTTTGTCAACGACTTTCCTGAAGTCATCTTTGATTATTGTTGCTACATTTAGTTTGGTGCTTCCGTTATTTATTTAGAGATTCTTGATAAAATACAGTGAATAATCTACAATCTGGCATCTCGGCTTCACTCGCTTACACATTGACTTAACGGAGATTCCCTCTGCCTTTTCTATAAATATTTTCATGATAATTGTTCTGATCAGCTATCCTCAGTGGTTATTAGAATTTAAGAATTTAAGCGCAGTTCTAGATTTAACCGTAAGTGAGCGATGTAACCATAGGTTATATGTTAACTGTTTCTTTTCTCACTTTACACTTGTGAAACTTTCTCCTGGCTTCTTGCTTTAAGTTAAATTTAAATTTAAATATTTAAATATAATGTTAATCATCATCTTCTGTTTCCTTAATTCCAATTTTTTATTGTTCTCTCTCTTTAATAATGCTCGTTTTTCTCATCATCTCTAACATTCAGTAACCTTTCGCGTGTTAATAGCTTTATTTCCTTGCTTGTGCTAAAAAGATTTAAAATGAGAGAAATCAACGGCAAACCTATTTTTATGGGAATATTCAAAAACACTTAACATTAATTTTATTTGTGAATGCTTCGACTTTTTTTTATGTTAATTCGACTAACAAAATCTTTTTTAGGTTATTTCGGCTATGGAAATCTTTTTTAAGTTATTTCGACTGAGGAAATTCCTTTGTCGGTTATTTCGACTATGGAAATCTTTTTTAGGTTATTTCAGCTATGGAAATCTTTTCCCATTATTTTTTTTACGTTATTTCGATTGAGGAAGTTCCTTTTTAGGATATTTTGGCTATGGAAATCTTTTTTAGGTTATTTTGACAGAGGAATTTCCTTTTTAGGTTATTTCGACTATGCAAATCTTTTTTAGGTTATTTCGACAGAGGAAGTTCCTTTTTAGGTTATTTAGACTATGGAAATCTTTTTTAGGTTATTTCGACTAAGGAAGTTCCTTTTTAGGTTATTTCAATTATGGAAATCTTTTTTACGTTATTTCGAGTGAGGAAGTTCCTTTGTAGGTTATTTCGACTATTGAAATATTTTTTAGGTATTTTCGCTATGGAAATCTTTTTTAGGGTATTTCGGCTATGGAAATATTTTTTACGTTATTTTGACTGAGGAACTTTCTTTTTACGTTATTTAGACTATGGAAATCTTTTGTGGTCATTTCAACTTCGGAAGTTCCTTTTTAGGTTATTTCGACTATGCAAATCTTTTTTAGGTTATTTTGACTTCGGAAGTTCCTTTTTAGGTTATTTCGACTAAGCAAATCCTTTTTAGGTTATTTCGACAGAGGAAGTTCCTTTTTAGGTTATTTAGACTATGGAAATATTTTTTAGGATATTTTGGCTATGGAAATCTTTTTTAGGTTATTTTGACTGAGGAAGTTCCTTTTTAGGTTATTTAGACTATGGAAATCTTTTTTTACGTTATTTCGACTGAGGAAGTTCCTTTTTAGGTTATTTCGACTATGGAAATATTTTGTGGTCATTTCAACTTCGGAAGTTTTTTTTTAGGTTATTTCGACTATGTAAATCTTTTTTAGGTTATTTCGACTTCGGAAGTTCCTTTTTAGGTTATTTCGACTAAGCAAATCCTTTTTAGGTTATTTCGACAGAGGAAGTTCCTTTTTAGGTTATTTAGACTATAGAAATCTTTTTTTAGGTTATTTTGACTGAGAAAGTTCCTTTTTAGGTTATTTCGACTATGGAAATCTTTTTTAGGTTATTTTGACTGTGAAAGTTCCTTTGTAGGTTATTTCGACTATGGAAATCTTTTTTAGGCATTTTCGCTCTGGAAATCTTTTTTAGGGTATTTCGGCTATGGAAATACTTTTTACGTTATTTTGACTGAGGAACTTTCTTTTTACGTTATTTCGACTATGGAAATCTTTTGTGGTCAATTCAACTTCGGAAGTTCCTTTTTAGGTTATTTCGACTATGTAAATCTTTTTTAGGTTATTTCGACTTCGGAAGTTCCTTTTTAGGTTATTTCGACTATGCAAATCCTTTTTAGGTTATTTCGACAGAGGAAGTTCCTTTTTAGGTTATTTAGACTATGGAAATCTTTTTTTACGTTATTTCGACTGAGGAAGTTCCTTTTTAGGTTATTTCGACAAAGGAAATATTTTTTAGGATATTTTGGATATGGAAATCTTTTTTAGGTTATTTTGACAGAGGAAGTTCCTTTTTAGGTTATTTAGACTATAGAAATCTTTTTTTAGGTTATTTTGACTGAGAAAGTTCCTTTTTAGGTTATTTCGACTATGGAAATCTTTTTTAGGTTATTTTGACTGAGAAAGTTCCTTTGTAGGTTATTTCGACTATGGAAATCTTTTTTAGGTATTTTCGCTATGGAAATCTTTTTTAGGGTATTTCGGCGATGGAAATATTTTTACGTTATTTTGACTGAGGGACTTTCTTTTTAGGTTATTTAGACTATGGAAATCTTTTGTGGTCATTTCAACTTCGGAAGTTCCTTTTTAGGTTATTTCGACTATGTAAATCTTTTTTAGGTTATTTCGACTTCGGAAGTTCCTTTTTAGGTTATTTCGACTAAGCAAATCCTTTTTAGGTTATTTCGACAGAGGAAGTTCCTTTTTAGGTTATTTAGACTATAGAAATCTTTTTTTAGGTTATTTTGACTGAGAAAGTTCCTTTTTAGGTTATTTCGACTATGGAAATCTTTTTTAGGTTATTTTGACTGTGAAAGTTCCTTTGTAGGTTATTTCGACTATGGAAATCTTTTTTAGGCATTTTCGCTCTGGAAATCTTTTTTAGGGTATTTCGGCTATGGAAATACTTTTTACGTTATTTTGACTGAGGAACTTTCTTTTTACGTTATTTCGACTATGGAAATCTTTTGTGGTCAATTCAACTTCGGAAGTTCCTTTTTAGGTTATTTCGACTATGTAAATCTTTTTTAGGTTATTTCGACTTCGGAAGTTCCTTTTTAGGTTATTTCGACTATGGAAATCCTTTTTAGGTTATTTCGACAGAGGAAGTTCCTTTTTAGGTTATTTAGACTATGGAAATCTTTTTTTACGTTATTTCGACTGAGGAAGTTCCTTTTTAGGTTATTTCGACAAAGGAAATATTTTTTAGGATATTTTGGATATGGAAATCTTTTTTAGGTTATTTTGACAGAGGAAGTTCCTTTTTAGGTTATTTAGACTATAGAAATCTTTTTTTAGGTTATTTTGACTGAGAAAGTTCCTTTTTAGGTTATTTCGACTATGGAAATCTTTTTTAGGTTATTTTGACTGAGAAAGTTCCTTTGTAGGTTATTTCGACTATGGGAATCTTGTTTAGGTATTTTCGCTATGGAAATCTTTTTTAGGGTATTTCGGCGATGGAAATATTTTTACGTTATTTTGACTGAGGAACTTTCTTTTTAGGTTATTTAGACTATGGAAATCTTTTGTGGTCATTTCAACTTCGGAAGTTCCTTTTTAGGTTATTTCGACTATGTAAATCTTTTTTAGGTTATTTCGACAGAGAAAGTTCCTTTTTAGGTTATTTAGACTATGGAAATCTTTTTTTACGTTATTTCGACTGAGGAAGTTACTTTTAAGTTATTTCGACTATGGAAATATTTTTTACGATATTTTGGCTATGGAAATCTTTTTTAGGTTATTTTGACTGAGGAAGTTCCTTTTTAGGTTATTTTGACTATGCAAATCTTTTTTAAGTTATTTCGACAGAGGAAGTTCCTTTTTAGGTTATTTAGACTATGGAAATCTTTTTTTAGGTTATTTTGACTGAGAAAGTTCCTTTTTGCTTATTTCGACTATGGAAATCTTTTTTAGGTTATTTTGACTGAGAAAGTTCCTTTGCCGGTTATTTCGACTATGGAAATCTTTTTTAGGTATTTTCGCTATGGAAATCTTTTTTAGGGTATTTCGGCTATGGAAATATTTTTTACGTTATTTTGACTGAGGAACTTTCTTTTTACGTTATTTCGACTATGGAAATCTTTTGTGGTCATTTCAACTTCGGAATTTCCTTTTTAGGTTATTTCGACTATGTAAATCTTTTTTAGGTTATTTCGACAGAGAAAGTTCCTTTTTAGGTTATTTAGACTATAGAAATCTTTTTAGGTTATTTCGACTATGGAAATCTTTTTTAGATTCTTAAAACTATGGAAATATTTTTAGGTTATTTCGTCTATGGAAATCTTTTTCATGTTATTTCGACTATGGAAATTTTTTTTATATTGTTTTGACCAAAACTTTCACAGAAATGAAACCCTAATGAATTTCTCTCAAAGACGAAGTCTTCGATATAACATCAAGGAGAGCAAGATAGAGTTTACTGATTTGAAGCAATAAAGTAACATTTTCAGAGATCTATAGCTTTGACTCACGCCAGAAAATAAACGGTCCTAATCTTGTCAGCATTTAGATAAAATTCCAACGTCATATGGTCATATATACTGTGTTTAGTTTTGAAGTTCTAAAACTACTATTATACTAGACTCGCGAAGTGATGGCTTACGACCATTTCATAAATAAACACCGGTTTCTGTAAGATCACCAAAGTTAAGAAACGTCGATCCTGGTCAGTATCTACATGGCAACCACTTGTGAATATCAGATACGCTAAGCTTGGATGTGCAGGTGTTGTAATGAATAAAGGTTTAGAATTGGAAGTTGGATAGCCGAGTTCCAATTCTAGTCAATTCCGTTATATATACTTACGAGCAAATATCCTTGTTAAAGGTATGATGCCACCTCTTCACTAACCAGTTATTTGATAATTAGTAGAATATGTATCAGTAAATTATTATTATGTCTAACATATTTTACAATCTAAATATACTTACGAGATTTAAATGTCCTGAAGATTTACGTAATTTACGTAAAAAAATTAGTCAATCAATTAAGAGAACTGTTGTAACCTAGGGAAAGTTACTGAATAGAATAATCGAACGAAGTTTAGTAATGAACGATAATACTTAGGGCAAGAACAACATATATAAGATTTGCCAGCAGTTCAGAGAAGAAGAAGTCCACTATTAGAAATGAGTCAAGTGAATTCCACAAGGAATATCCAACTGCCGGATATGTACCAACTACCCTACGGGGTCAGATGTGGCACAAGGCAGAATTTAATTTGGTGAATCAAGGGCGTAGGTTCGGCCCAAAATTCCCCCTAGACCCCGTATAAAATGGGGTTGGGTAGCTGTTTCCTGAGACGAGAATCTGCCCTTCGAAATAGCCTTGTCTGGGGATCCTCTCTGCTCGGAGACAGAGTGTTTGCCCACCACAGCTGAAGACAAATATCCAACTGCAGGATATCTGCCAAACGCATCACACCGTCAGATGTGGCACAAGGCAGAATTTAATGTGGGGTATCGGAGAGCGTAAACCCGGGCAGAAATGCCCGTAGACCTTGTATAAAACAGGGTCAGGTAGGTTTCCCCAGACGAGAATCTGCCCTTCGACATAACCTCGTCTGGAGATCCTCTCTGCCCAGAAGCAGAGAGTTTGACCAACACAGCTGAGAACGAATCTCCGACTGCATACTAACATACAGTATATATATATATATATATATATATATATATATATATATATATATATATATATATATATATATATATATATATATATATATATATATATATATATATAGAGAGAGAGAGAGAGAGAGAGAGAGACATTAAAACTTCAAAATCTATTGTATGCATTAGCAAATGATATATATGTTATGAATAATAAT
>OZ038500.1:97241536-97301536 GCA_964036315.1 Acanthosepion esculentum
ATTAAACAGTTGAAACATTGTCCCTGAATTTGTAGATCATGCTGCGCCAAGTTTGGGAAAAAATGATACAGGTTATGATTTTAGATTTTCATGCACAATAATGGGAGAATTGAAAACACTACTTCGAAGTAATTCCTGTTTTTGTGGAAGCCATCATGTTTTCAATATGTTTCGTCCATCCGGCGTTTCATGGCATCCCCCAAAACGCTCCAGCATTCCTCGATTGCATTTAGAGACTAGTTATATTGGGAACTGCAATTAACAGTGGCGTCGATAAATTCGTCCTGTACCTTCTCCTAACACACATGTACTGACTATTACTAACTTCGTCATTTCGCATGAAATGCTACTAATGTACTTTTGTTCTCAAGCATCCGTAATATTTGTCCCTTGTAAGTGGTATTTTTTGCCTTTCCCTCTAGACCAACGCATTTGAATCAATGTTCCAAGGATGTGTGCACTGATGCCTCTGGATCAATCTTCTTTCACACAACATCTGGCCTCGTTCTTTGCCCTTCGTTTCATCTATATAATTAAATAATTTACCTTCTCCAATTGATTCCACTGTCGATTGCACACTATCTGCCTAATCTATTGCTTAAGACATTCCTGGTGGTAGGGTGTGAAATAACTTCCTTTAGAGTATATATTTGCCCTTCCTGGTTTTTGAGGATTGCCGTACGTAGATCAAAGTGTATCTGAGGGTTGGGGAAATTGAAAAGAATAGCTATTGATACACTCTTTACATTATCGGACTATTCTTTGTAGCCATATTTATTACGTTGTACGATCCGGCCTTCTTCAGGTGGTTGGAATTTCGAACTGAACCCTTTATTTCGCGGACTGGGGTAGACATGTTTAATGGATGTTATTATCAGTTATCTACTGTTAATTTCCCTCCGAAAATTCTTCACTACCTTAACCGGGTATTGAACTCACTCTCTTCGGGTCCTGTCACTAGATCTAACCAACGCCTTTATCCACTGTTCTATGTGTCCTTGAGGACATCTGTGTATGAATTTCTCGGTATTATAAACCTAATATCTTCAGCAACCATTTTTAGCATTACTCATATTGCAATTTTTGCTGGTATTTTCATGTTTTTACCAGAGCTCATTTTGCAATTTTTGTTGTTATTATCGCTTTTCTCTGTCACTCCTCATTACTGGTTCCCATATTGTATTCATTTCTATGCTTGGTCGGCTCAGGAGATTTTTTGTGGCCTAGCATATGTGCTGATTCCTTAAATTTACGAATTTTCCCATGGTGTTCTTTGTCTATGATTTCAGCCTGATCCTACAGTGATCTCCCTTTTCTCTCCATATGTGGTCAGCCACGCATGATTTTTTCACTTCCCCTCCTGTTACAGCTTTCTGGTGTTCTTAAACCCTCACCTTAAGCCCTTTATATTGCTTTCCGCACGGGATAGCGTACACGCAGTCTTTAGTCATGTTCTCCTCTATGGGGGGACTTACTCAGGAGAGATATCTGCGAAGTGTCGTCCAGCTTTTGAAGGTTGGCATGATGTTATATGAACCGCAGATCCTGTTTTCTGAGTGTTGTTGTCCTCCTCTTGTACCCGCCTATCCCAGTTTTGGGGGTCTGCTACCATGTACCCAGGGCAGTTGTTACGTTGTAGGGTACTACTTACACTGACCAATTCTTTATCTAATGTCTCTGGGTCGACACTTACGACTTTTGCTCGGTGTTGTAAGCAGCGGACGAACCCGTTCTTTACGCTGTATGGGTGGAGGGAGTTGAAATTCAGGTACATTCAAGTGATTGTCGAATTACGGTATACATTCCAAGCTCCTGAAGAAGGCCGTAGCGTACAACGGCTGAAACGTTGTAATAAATATGGCGACAAAGATGACGACAATAGTCCGGATAATGTAAATAGTGTACATAATACCTCATCTCAGAAATATAGACAGATACTGAAAGGCCAAAACGTTGTAATAAATATGGCGACAAAGATGAGGACAATAGTCCGAATAATGTAAATAGTGTACATAATACCTCATCTCAGAAATATAGACTGATACTGAAAGGCCGAACGAATTTTGAAAGGTGTAGTTCCATCAGAAATTCTTTAATTAAAATTAGGAACAACGAAGTTTCAACGTAGATAGAGCCGTGGGGATACCTGTATTGTTACCACATATACACGAGGATATATGATAATTAAGGGCAGGGAAAGTGAATAAGTTAGCGAAATTCTGTAACATTTTTCATTACATCATTTGATAAATCCAGAGAAGATATGAAGTATATTTAAGTATGATAGTATCGATTGCCAAATCGGTTAAGGCATCCTCCGTTTAATACACGTTATTGGGGCAAGTCTGTAAGCTAAAATTACTTTTTTAATGTGAAGTACCATTGAATTTGACGGTCGAGGAACCTTGCGCTAAAACATATGAAAAGGATTCGAATAAATGTAACTTAGAAATGAAAACTCTTTCTGTTTCCTGTTCTTTGAAAAGAAAATATGAAATTACTTTCTCAAAGAATTCATACTTGCTTTTTTGTTCTTTAATTCCATTATCTTAAGCGTTATTTTGGTATGGCGGTGACATTTTCTTTTTAAAAATGAATTTGCTATTTGTAGCTCCGAGTCAAAATCTGTTTGCAATACTGGGAAATTATCGAATTTAGATCTGTAAAAGAACGTTCTCACGCCGAGCAAGAAGCCTAGTCTTCCAAATATTTATGCTGGGTCACTGGGGTCAGAATTCGGGTAGTGATTCAAACCGTGAACTTTTCAGCAATCTGTCCGACAAAAGTCAAATGCCGACCATTTATTTTTGTTCTCGGGTTAAACGGCGAATTAGATAAAAAGACCCAGACACTCTTTTCAACCGGCATCTTTAAAAGTTATTAGTGATTTTTGCTTTCTGCTCAGTTCAATCTCCTTACATAATTATCTGTCTCGTTTGTCTCTTGCTTTACTCAAGTCTCTCTCACTCTTTTCATCTTCCTCTTCCTCAGCTATATTTTTAGTCTACTTTGATGTATTCCTTCTTTTTCGGTCTATATTTTGGTTCGCGCGCTTTTCCGTCTTTCTTTCACCATCTTATATAAACATATATACGTCGAACGGTAAGATCAAATTTTAAATCTCCTTTCTTGATATTCTTAACATATATGTTCTTTTCACATTCCACGTTATTTATGTACGGCCAGAAAAGCAAATAGTTAACTTATTGCTTAAATACTACTACTACTACTACTACTACTAGTAGTAGTAGTAGTAATAATAATAATAATAATAATAATGAGAAGAAGAAAAAGAAGAAGAAGAAGAGGAAAAAGAAGAGAAATTATTCCAGTTTTGTTTAACAACGCATAAAACCTCAAGTCCATAGAATAATAAGCCTATATCATGACGTTTTAAAAGAATGTTAACATTAAGATAAAAATAAAAGTCATTGAAACAAAGCAAGTTCAGTCGACCAATGATGACAATTCCAGAACAACGTAACTATAAAGAATTTTTTTCTATCCTCTGCCAGCCGCAATGATGAAGAAAGCATTACCTCGAACCGTCGCCAGTGAGACACGCTGCAAGAGACACTCCGTTTCGCGAGGCTCGTCCCTTAATCGAGACGCAATCGCTCCAATCCTCCGAAGGAACACCATCGAACGAGGGCCAATAACCCCTAAAGTCTCTACTTCCACAGGAGTAAAAAAAAAATCTATCAACAAGAGAAGAATATTTAGCTATTCTTTTTTATCTCTGCGTCTCGGGCGACCAACCCCGGCTCAACCGCGGACCTGATCAAATTACTGGCCGAAAATGTATCCGCACAGGTCGCATCCCAAATCAAATCAAATATTTACGTCACTTAACGTCTTATGTAGTTTTCTTTTCCTTAACGTGGCGAGATTTTCGAATATTTCCAACCTTTTTTCTAATACAAACTTTAACGCATAACCTTTTTCTAAACGTCCTCTCTCTTAATAAAAATATATACATGGAAAGGAAGACAACCGCATTAAATGTTTGCATCTTATCATATATATATATGAAGAAATATAGTCTTAAAGTGTGCTATATTTATGGCATAAAGTGTTCAATATCAGGGATAGAGCGTGTGTAAATATAAAAGTGAACATAGAAGTCAACACTTAGAGTGTTTGGGGATAGTGCTGTGGATGAACGTACTGCAAGGCGTTGGTTTCGAAAATTCAAGTCGGGAGATTTGTCTCTCCATGATGAGCCTCGCAGTGGACGACCACAGGTCTGGAATGATGGAGTCCTGAAGGCGGCCATTGAAGAGGACAGTAGTCTAACTTGCAATACAGTTCAATGTTTCCGATGAAACAGTTAGAGGTCACCTGAACCGCCTAGGTAAGATGTACAAACTGAGCAAGTGAATTCCGCAAACGCTGTTGGCAGCCTGCGTATCGCTGCTTTCTCGCCACCGTACCGCATCCTTATTCAATCGAGTGTTTACCAGTGATAGAAAGTGGGTTCTGTCCGAAACTCCCAAGCGTTCCAGACATTGGTTGTCTCTTCAGGATGCTGTCCCTCACACCACAAGACCGCCTATGCACCCACCCAAGATTATGCTTTGTGTCTAGTGGACAGGTCGTGGTTCATTATGAACTGCTACCAACAGGCCAAACGGTCACTGGAGACCTATACTCGCAGCAATTGAAACGTGTGCAGCAGGCATTGCGCCAGAAGGAGCCAGCACTGGTGAATCGCAAAGGTGTGCTTTTCCTCCATGACAACGCCAGGCCGCATGTCGCGCGAGTGGTCAGGGATACCATACAGTAACTTGGGTGGGAGACTTTGTGCCATCCACCTTATTCACCTGACCTTGCGGCATCCGAGTACTACCTCTTCTACTCCCTGGATAATCATCTTCATGGGAAATCCTTCACCAATGAAGCAGACTTGCGCAAAGCTATCACGGACATCTTTGCGTCAAAACCCCACCAGTTCTACCGCAAAGGCATTGAACAGCTGGAGACACGTTAGCAGAAGGTGCTAGATGCCGATGACTAAATATAATTTACACATACTGTGAAGCGTTTTCTTTTTTTTCCTTTAAAAACGGACATAACTTTTTTGGTTACCTTGCATATGTCTGACCATCTCAGATTTATAGAAATGTGCCGAAAAAGAATTTTTAACTTTTAACTTATCTCATTTTCACGGTTTGAAGTCACATTTTTTTTTCTATTCATGTTACATATTTGATAAGATTTTCTAGGTATTAAGTTGTTGTTTTTTCATTATTGTTGCTTCTCGTATTTGTAGACATATTTGTAAAATAGATGTGATACAGTATTTTTGTGGTATTCTAAAGGATTGGTCAAATTTCTTGTCGTGTATTGTTGTTTAATGATATGTAATCCAATCAAATATTATTGGATATATGGAACGTAAACATAAATTTAAGAGATTGCTTGTAATTTAAAAGTAAAACATTGAATGAGATGCGAAGACGGGATATTTAAAAATGATGAAACAGCCAAAACCACTTTTAAGGATGACTTGTGAAACGAAAAGACAATTTGTATTAATATACATACCGGAAATTGGAAAGAACTTCCGATGGTCACTACTTTTCGTATACACCCATCTTTAACGTGTCTGTGTAAGGGTTATCTGTCTGTGTCTGTTGGTCTCTCTTTTTGCGAGGGCGCGCGGAACTGTTTTGCGTTATCAGATAATTCCTCTGCGGAGATAGCGGTGAATGGCCTATCTATAGGAAGCAGGCTTTGAGAGATGACACTCAAAGAAGCAGCCAATCGATTCCGTTGTCGTGTAATTTCTGTGCACTGAATTTAGCAATGCCTTAACGACTAACACATTAAAAGTATCAGTTTCGTATCTCTGTCATGTCATTGTGGACAACGGCATTGATTTCTCACCAAAGATAGATATCTTTAAACCATAACTCCTTTCTTGTCAATGTACTTTATTCGGCGTTAGACATTCCACTGTGTAATTTGTTGATTAAAATTCTGATAAGATATAATCAAAGATATAGACTTTATTTCAGCAACGTAATTAACCGTTTCTCTAATTAATTCATTTATCTTCTACGGCTTATCAACATATTGCTGGTTATTTAAAAGCATACAAAATTCGAGACTATAAGTATTTTTTTAAATAATGATTTATTGATACAAGTTTTACTATTTAACCCATGGCTGGGAGGAGAAGATGTGGATTCATAACTTTCCTTAGTGTATGTGTGTGTAAGTGAATATAGCGAGCACAACTGGAACTCGTCTCTTTGATTATGAATTCCGATCTATTGTCAATTACACCACCCGCACATCCAAGCTTGGAGCAGCTGGCTTTCCTATGTGGTGAATTATCTAGGTGCAGACCAGGCATGACATTGCATAACTTTGCTGATCGTACAGGAACCGGTGTTTTAACGTGATATGGTCGTAAGACTCATTTGCCATATTCCCTTACGCACAAATACACTTGGTAAAGGTAGTAAGCTTCCTCTTCTCTCAGGCTTTGCCATAATTAGTGGCACTTGTAGCAGTAAATCATTATTATTCCTCCAACTAAAAAAGTCTTACAATCTAAAAATACTTTCTGGCATTAAATAGCCTGCATAAAAGATTGATAAACAGTAGAAAAGGATTTACTCAATCAATCAATATCTATCTATCTATCTATCTATCTATCTATCTATCTATATATATATATATATATATATATATATATATATATATATATAGACAGAAAGAGATAATGAGAAAGAGTAAAATATATAAATATATATATATATATATAATTTATAAATATATATATATATATGTAGAGAGAATGAGAAAGATAGACATGAATATATATATATATATATATATATATATATATATATATATATATATATATATATATATATATAGAAAGAGAGAGAGAGTCAGAAAGGGAGATATGAATATAGTAATATATAGAGAGTGAGGTGGAGAGAGAGCGTGAAAATGATAGATATGGAAAGATAGCAGGCGAGAGATAGAAAAAAGATAAGAATAAACTGAGATACATAGATATATATGAAGAGACTGAGATTGATATTAACACACTGAGATAGAGCTGTATAAACTACAAAAGACACACACACACACACACACATATATATATATATATATATATATATATATATATATATATATATAGTGAGAGAGAGAAAGCGAAACATAGAGAGAGGTAGAGACAGATAGAGTGTGAATAAGCGTGAGAAAGAATTCATCTGGTTACGATATAAAAGATTGATTTGTTTCGGTTCGTGCTGTGTTATTAGACCCGTGCTGTTATCTCAGCCTCAGGCAATTTCCTCACAGCGTAGAATAACTTCCCGTTGCGTTACCTATAAATGCTCTCATTGTAATTGCCCGGATGAAACTTTATCTACGATACTTATAGTGACTGCATTTAAACGTAGTACTAGATTAGTGACTAGATGTCATTTTATAGTTGCAATTTCTTTCTGTAACCATAAGTTCTATGCTAAAACTGTCTTCTGTTGCAATTCTCACTTGTGTAATATTTTCCCGGATTTTTCCTTCCCAGTTAACTTTGAGCGTAAAAAATGTGAATGCAGTAAAAATTGTTATTTCTGTCTTCTTAATTCATGTTCTTTTATTGTTTGCCTTCGTTATTTAATATGACTTTCCCTTATCCTCTCGCGCCCAGTAACACTTTGCGTCTTATTGACTTTATTGCCTTGCTAGGGGTGTAATGAATATACGTCTCTTTAAAGGGGACAACCAGGGCATTTGATGTATTCTTTTGTAAAATGTCCCTTTTGTTTTCATATATTCTTTTATTGCAATTCCTTGCGATTTCTCCTTGGCATGTTTTTGGGACAATTGTTACATGCTATTATAGGTGTGGATATAGCGAGGCAAAGGTACGCTAATCCCCATCTCAGTTTAACGTTTGGATAGCATAGAACTGTGAAACTCTGAAAAGTTAATGTTAATAAATATTATTAATGATCCCACTTGCGTTTTCAACTTCTTACACACACACACGCACACACACATATATGTGTATATATATATGTGTGTGTATATATATATGTGTGTGTGTGTGTATATATATATTAATATATATATGTGTGTGTGTGTGTGTGTGTGTAAAAAAATCCGTGCGTAAGGAATCCAAGTAGATCCTACCAATACAAAATATTAAACTGATCTACAAATGAAAGCTTAATATAATTTTGATTATAGAGTATATAAGTGAATTACAATCAATGAAAACCAAACAAATTACCACATACTTACATATATATATATATATATATATATATATATATATATATATATATATATATATATATATATATATATATGAGAGAGAAAGAGAGAGAGAGAGAGAGAAAGCGTAATGTAAAGTTTTGGTGCCTATTTGTTAAATTTATCCAATCAAAAGAATCGTTTCGCTCGACTGGAGGGAAAGCAATGATTACCATCAAAACACATGTAAAGATTTTCTAAATAAATCGTGGAATGGAGATAAGAATAATACATTAAAACTAAAATGGCCTGAGTGTTTTTTTTTTTCACAAATAAACCTACGGCTTCTATAGCAAATGCTTTTATCATTATAGATCCCTCTTTTCCTCCCAAATTAACAAGTGTCAATTTCTGAGTGAAGATAGCACTTTCTTTACCATTGTATTTCTTAAGAGTGGTATTAGCTAATAGCTATTCTTTTTCCGCCAATGATGTAAAAATAGCCTATATACCCCGCTTGTAAAAGAATCATCAACAACGAGGGCAAGCAACATGATAGCGCATTACATCTATTGTTTCAACACGTGCCTTTGAATGTCATTGAGTGCAACTTTTATTGGTATGGAAGAATTATGCGACGCATTTTTGTCCAGTGTGTTCATTCCTTTAAAAGAAACTATTTTCCAAGAATGTCGCTCAGCTCATATCAATAACATAAAAAGATTCAGTGTTATTAATGGTTAATTTATTATCATAACATCTTCCACCGAGGCCTTTTCCTCTTTATTAAATTCCATGTCTTTTAAGGACATTCGAGATATGTGAATTGCCATGTATTTTTAGTTAATATAGTTTCTCATTGCATCTTCGCGGTTTTGAACACAGAATTGAATATAGAGGTTAGTCGAAGGAATTGGGCTCGTCAGGATATTCTCTGCCATGGAAATATTGAGAGAATAGTAAGTAAGATTGTGCTGAAAGTCTTGTCACCCCAGCATAATATCATTTTCTATTTCAACACTCTGTGGGGTATTATCAAGGAGAGAGTATCACAAGATCGATACCAGAATAGCCATCAGTTGAGAGACGCTGTTCGTAGCGCCTTTGCAACATTCAACAAAGCACGGCTTCGTAAAATATCACACAGGGCATGCCGCCACATGATTTTGTGACACGAAAATGATGGTGTTCATACGGACCTTCTCGATGTCAATGAAAGTGAATATGTGCTTTTTATTACTGTATTACTTGGTCTTCTCCTGTTCTCATTACTTATATTTTGGTAGGCGTGTCAAGACTTTCGGACCACTAAGTCCAATGCAAAATTTGATCACCCATAAGGCTGAGTAGCGGGTCACTGTTCTTATAAGGCAGTCTCTTTGTAAATAAACATTTCAAACAAGTCCTTGCTGGTAGATTTGATGCATGTCTGGCTGGACAATTCAGGAACAATTTATTTAAACAAAAAGAAATCCTCTAAGGAAATGACTGAATTCCTTGCGTAAGATGTTCCACCAATGAAGTATAATGCAACACGATGTCTTGGCATGTCGTTCTGTCACTAAAATAATAAGGATATTTTTGAAAAAACATTACATTATTTTGTACTTGTGCTAATCGTTATCGAAATAACGAAATGAAAAATAGATTAATCAGAATTTTTTTTTACTTTATTCATAATGAAAGAAATTGGGGTCTGTTTTTTGTTGCTGGAAAAAAAGTTGAAATATAAGACTGAAGTTAATAAATCGAAATTTACACTCTTTTTCAGTATATTTAACAGATGTTTATCCACTGTTTCCTGTTTAGGACTGAGTTTCGGTTCCAGTTAAAGTTTACTTCAATTTTCTATGGCCGAATCGGTTAAAAGGCACGTGAGGCTATATGATGGTTCCGTATAGGATACAGGTTCGAATCCTGTCGGAGGACGAATATTTTCTATGAAAATTTATCGGATATTCAGGACGGTAAATGTTGTTTAATACTGTTTATTATAAACAGAGCATTTACTTAAATATTTATATCTATAAAAAGAATGTTAAACATGAAAATGTCTTAATATATATATATATTAAAAGGAATTTGGTAAGGAAAGAAGAGAAACAAAATTGGTCGAAAAGATTTGACAACCCCTGATATAAACATCTAAGAACAGTTAATCAATATTTATCACCCACGATAGTGTGCTGAAGAACATCTAACTTGCTCGCTGCTCAGGAATATAATTTCTTTTATAGTCCGTGCCCTTTCAAGATGTGGGCAGTCTTGTATTTTACAGCTGCATCTTTGTTCTTTTGTTATTCGTTTGCCAAAATTTACGATGAGGGAATTTACGATCAATTCCCTCAAATTCATTGTTGTTTCAGATTGGCAGAGGAATGAATATTTATTGTAATGATAATTACATATCTGACACAAGGGCTAAAAGGATGATAAGAAAGTCTGGTCTTTCACTAGGCTTAACATACACCGAACAAGTTTCACCTTAGCTAGTCTGACACATTGAAACATCTGTACAAATAATTATGCATTCACAAAAATATCGCCGGATCCCTTATTGATTTGCTGAGATAAAAAAAAAACAAAAAAAAAAACACTATGGTGTTTTTCGTGGAACAACAGATTTTGCTCAAGCGCATTTCGACCCCAATTGTTTTCTCGATCTTCCCTTGTTCCGGGACATCAACAAAAATGTCCCCAACTTTGATAAGCTGAGCATAACATCTCGTCCTTTCAAGAGACTCCGCTACATTAATTTTACACACTGGAGGAGATATCGTAGTAAAAATTTGTTTATATAGCTTATTGTTGGTAGTCTATTATGGCGACCATTTACCGGAAGTCGGTTGTTTGCTTATTTATTTGGGTCAAATTGTTTTGCTTGTTTTTATTTATTTTCATTTTTATTTTTTATCTTATATATTTGTTTATTTGTCATTGATTAAATCTATTTGTTGAATTTTGGGGTGGGATGTTGTGGTTTGTTCTTACTATTATTTTGGTCGGAACAGTTTTTAATTTATCTATTTGGGTTGATTATCTTTATTTGTTTTTTTAACGGCTAGTTTATCGTAATCGGTTGTTAGTTTATTTATATATTTGGATGTATTTAGATCAATTTATTATACTTGTTGTTATTTATTTGTTACACTATATATTTTGGCCTTCGATTTTTAAGTAACGTAGTATATTATCTTTTATTATTTTTTTTAATTTTTTATCGTTATATAACAGTTATAACTTTCGTCCGTTCTTTTGTTTTGATTTTATTTCGCATATTCTAACAGGTGTGGATTTGTAATTTGTTTGGAATAATTTATTTTGCTTATTTTATTGTTGTTTTGTTTGTTTATATATTTATTTATTTTTCTATTTTAAGTTATGTAGCAAAAATTTGTTTTCATGTCTGCATTTTGAGATTAGCTCGGATCTTTTATTTAATAATTTATTTTCATCAGGGAAGGTAATGATAGCTATTTTTTCCTCCAAGCAAAGTTTGCAAGTTTTTGATAGGTTGTTGTAGGCTGATGATTTTTTCCTTATTTTTCAAGATATTTTTGGTGTGCTGTGTGTTTTGTTTTTTATTTCCCAGATATACTTAGAAAGCATTGTACTGTTCGCATATTTACTATTTGTGAAAGTCATTTTGTGTACATAATTTCTTTGTTTCCATGGTCCATCGGTTACTCCTATGTATACTTTTTCTTCATTGTCTGCTGATTTTATCGTGGCTTGGTAGATTACGTTGTTTTGTAAACAATTACCGTTTAAGGGACATTCGTTTTTTATTCTGCAGCTACACGTGGATTTAATTTGTTCGTGTGGTTTGTTAATAATTTTCCTGTTGTGCTTTTTTATTATTTATGCCATGTTCTCGGTGCAACGGATTTTTACTGTGTTTTTGTTGAATATTTTGTGTAGGGTGCTTGATTCCGGGGAGTGTTTCTATAAAAGTTTGAAGAATATTTTTCCTATGTTTGTTTTTACGTTTTTGCTGTACGGTTGGTTGAACCATATGGTATTTCTTTTCCTGTTGGTCTTTTTTGTGTTCTGTGGTGAGTATGTGAGTGTTGCTGGAAATCCGCTATATTTTAGGGCTGTTTCGTAGTCTTTCTTAGCTTTGTTAAATATAGATTCATCGGAAGAATTGTCGGAAAGCCTGCGGTTAATCGATTTTGGTATCTGTTTGATTATAGAAGGCGGATGGTTGGAGTATATGTGTATGTACTGTGGTTGATCATTCGGTTTTCTGTATGGTTTGTGTGTGCCTTTTCTTAGGTTGAATGTAACATCTAGAACATCTACTTCGTTTAGGTTATTTTTTATATCTATCTCGAATCCGTTATTTTTGAAAAATTTTATTATTTCTTTTCTAGTTTTATCTGTGTTTTGTTTGTTGCAGTTTCTTAAGATTATGAGACCGTCATCCCTGTAGAGCCCTGTGTCATTTCTATCTATTATTTTGCTTAGTTCATGTAGTAAGTAAACACCTAAGATTTCGCATGTGTCTGCACCGTCAAAGCTTCCCATTGTAGTGTCAAATATCCCATCTTTCTTTATCCATGCTTCTTCATGGTGAAATAATAATGATTTACCGGAGTGCGTAATGATGTCGATTTCATTTGGTTTTATTATTATTTGTTCCTGAGCTAAGTTGATGGCCTTATCTAATGTACGTTCGGTTATGATTGGGTAAAATTCTTTTATGTCTAATTGTAGGAAGTGGCAATTTTGTTTGTTATTTATGCTGTTGAACCAGTCAAAGGTTGCTTTTGTGTTTTTCCACTGGTTTACTCCTAACTTCTTCCTAAGTTCAGAATTAATTCTTTCTAGTATTGTTTTACTTATTTTACCTAGTTCGCTTTTGGCTGGGCTTATGAGTCTGCATGCAGGGTTGGTTTTGAAATTTTCTTTGTGGTCTTTTAGTGTGATAAAGGCTTGCGCCTTGCTCATGCAACTTATTCGGTCATCTAGGTCTAATTTTTGAGCGATTGCTTTATCTCCTTTATTGATATCGTGTTCTATTGTTTTGGGTGCCTTTTTGTATGTTTTGGTTATGTTGTTCTTTAGTAATTTATTGTGCGTAGGAGGGCTTAGTTTGTATAAATTTCTTGTTTTGTCGGCTGCAATAAATACATTTGTTGAACTGTTTATTTTAGCTATATCTTCGTTTAGCTTTTTTTAAAATGCATCTTGTTTTTTATGGAATTTTATGTTTCTAACTAGGTCAGTTAAGTCATCTAATTCTTTTTGTTGCGGGGGACTTTTTTTTGTTTTGAACCCGTATTTTTCCTTGAGTGTATTATTATTATTGTGAAGACCTTGGTTTAAAAAGTGGGCTTTCCATCTCATTCTTTTTATGAAACTTTCTGTTTTTTCAAATAATTTTGGTTTATATATGGAAGGGGAAGGGATGGGTATGTTTTTTAGTGAGTAGTCGAGGCTAAATTTTTCTATGTCCATACTGTGTTATAAATCAGGAGCTGAATATGAAGAAATATAGTCTTTAGGCCATCATGTTGTGTACGAGGTGCCGTGGGGAGATGAATGGAGGTATAAAGTTTTCATCACAAGAATCACTCCAAACACCTTAGTAATCACCATCAAAATCATCCAACTTTTTCCGTCTCTGAAATGTTCGCTTCCGGTGTGTATGCAATGTAGACATTATGTCGTTTCAAAATGCACAAACACACACACACACACACACACATATATATATTTATATATATATATATATATATATATATATATATATATATATATATATATATCCATATATATTTATATAAATATATATATTTATATATATATTTATATGAAGAAATATAGTCTTAAAGTGTGCTATATTTATGAGATAAAGTGCTCAATATCAGAGATGACAGTCTGTTTCATGCTAGATGCAATCATCGGGCCACGATTGCTGTTATTTTTCTCGGCTATTTATATGGGTCAGTGGTGCATTGTGGGTAGTCATTTTTGGCAGGTGTTTTACCGGAAGTTGTTTATTTGTTTTTTATTTATTTATGTCAAATTATTTTGCTTGTTTTTATCTAATTTTATTTTTGTTTTTTATCCTTTATATTTATTTTATTTTTATTTATGTATTTTTTATTTATTTTAATCGGTGTTTTTATTAACGTAGTAAAAATTCGTTTATATAGCTTATTCTGGGTGGTCTGTTATAGCGGCTATTTTACTGAAAGTCGTTTATTTATTTATTTGGGTCAAATTATTTTCTTGTTTATATTTATTTTTGTTTTTATTTTTTATTTTATATATTATTTATTTATTATTTTTATTTTGATCGATGTTTTTATTAACGTAATAAAAATGTGTTTATATAGATTATTTAACAGTTTTGTTTTTGTTTGGGAAGGTAAAGTTATTTGTTGAATTTTGGGGTTGATTTTTGTGGCTTGTTCTGACTATTATTTTTTGGCAGGAACAGTTTTTAATTTATTTATTTGGATTGATTATCTTTATTTGTTTTTTTTCTAAACGGCTAGTTTATCGGTATCGGTTGTTAGTTTATTTATATATTTGGATGTATTTAGATCAAATTATTATACTTGTCGTTATTTATTTATTACACTCTATATTTTCTCTTTTTGGTTTTCGATTTTTAAGTAACGCAGTTTATTATTTTTATTCATTTGTTTATCATTTATAGTTATTTTTCGTCCGATGTTTTGTTTTGATTTTTTTTAGTGTAATATTTTGTTAATTATTTAAGTTATTTATTGATTTTGTTCCTTTTATTCTATTTCGTCTATTCTAACATTTGTGATTTGGTAATTTAATATATAAATATATATATTTATAAAAATATATATATTTATAAATATTTATATATATATATGAATATATATATATATAAATATATATATTTATATATATATATATATAAATATATTTATATAAATATATATATAAATATATTTATATATATTTATATATATATATATATATATTTTATATATATATTTCATATATATATATTTATATATATCTATTTATATATATATATATATTTATATATTTTATTATATATATATATTATTTTGATATATATATATTTTATTCATATACATATTATTTTATTATATTATATATTTATATGTATATATATTTATATATTTTTATATGAATATTTATACATATATATATATTTATATATATATTTATATATATATATATATATATATATTTATATATATATATATATATATATATATATATATATATATATATATATATATATATATATATATATATATATATATATATATATATATATAAAAGAACAAAAACATTATATTACCACACACAAGTTGGTTTCGAACGTCAGCTCTCTTATTTTAGAAGAGGCCTGACCTGTCTAAATCAAGATTGCGTGGATTGTATAAGATGTTTCTGCCCTTTTATTATATTTACTTGCAATGTAAATCCTTTTTTAAGCCAACTACATCCAGTACTTTTTTAAATATGTCCATTTTGTGGTATTTTCCGGCATCTTAACAGATTTCTTCATATATATATATATATATATATATATATATATATATATATTATATATATTAGATAGATACATAGATATATAGATAGATATGAAAAGTATTCGAGAGATAGATGGATAGGCCTTAACGGAATTATATATATATATATACTTACATATATATATATATATATATATATATATATATATATATATATATATATATATATATGTATGTGTGTGTGTGTGTGTGTGTGTGTGTGTGTGTGAACAATATTAGATAAATGGCCAAACTAGATTTGTAAATATCTTATAAGCGAATAGCTACGTGTTGTCTTAGAAGTTATTCTCAAATGTAATAAATCTGTGAATCCTAATAAATCAGCCAATTTCATTCCCTGGATCATCGCGCTAAATCGACGAAGTTTTCCAAATGAAACCATGCCTGTTCATCATCAGATTAACGAGTTATTTCCGTTACTACATTGAGATGTTCAACAAGGAAACCATAAACAATATTTAAGCTTTGGAGACCACGGAAGTCCACACTTCTCCTCACAATGTAAAAATGACAAGATTAGAGAATTCATTATTGCTTTGACATTCCTACCTATTTCACTAACCCTTCTGATTGCTGGATATCAGCAGAAGCTTTTACAGAATTTTATTTCCCATTGCTTCGTCGATACAACGTCAAAATATGCATTAACGCTCACTTTAGAAACCATAATTGTTCTGAACACATTATTAACGATTACGTTCATTCCAAACATTACAGCAATTTTTGTAGGTTGTTGTTCTTCCAAAACGATTAAGACTGCTGACCTATTTTTAATGATGACAATTACATTAATTATGTCATTTTTTTCCATTTAGTTTTGAATTTATTAAATAAAATACGTTAATGATTAGTGTGTACACATCGAAAATAGACGATAGAACCTTTCATAAAAATGGCAGCCTTTAAGCTTTTACTCTTTGATACGTTCAAAATACTGGCTCCGTTATCTCTTTTAATATAAAAGACTGGGTTGCTTTAAATAAAATGCAAATTTGCCTTTGCCATGATTATAGGAATTGCTTAATAATAAAGATTTTCTTCATGCTGCTGCATTAACTAGAGTTTTATCTTCCATGAATGAGACCATTTGTTACATTATCATCATTTAATATTGAAATAAATACTTATAGTTCAAAAGGTATATTTTTAATATGAATAAAACCTTTGATGTGCTCTTTGTCATAATTGTTATCCTTTCGGACGCTCTGACGATTTGAATGTCCATTGGTCATGACTGATACATATACACTTTTCCAGATCTTTTAAACGACTGTTTATATCTGATAAATAGACGGTTCGTAGGAGTTTCTGAAAGACTATTGGATATAGCTGATAAATATACGGTTCCTCAGAGTTACTGAAAGGCTATTGGACATATCTGATAAATATACGGTTCTCCAGAGTTTTTTGAAAGACTATTGGTTAAACCTTTATAAGCATACAATTCTGCAGAGATTTTGAACAACTATTTATCAGGACTGATAAATATATGGATATCCAGATCTTTTGAACGACTATTGGTCATAACTGACAAATATACAGTTCTCCAGAGGTTTTGAACGACACTTAGTGATAATTGATGAATATACGGTTACTTGGACTTTTTGAAAGTTTATTGGTCAAGACTTTATAAACATACGATTCTGTAGAGATTTTGAACTACTTTTTATCAGGACTGATAAATTTATGGGCTCCAGATCTTTTAAAAGACTATTGGTCATAACTGATAAATATACGGTTCTCCAGAGTTTTTTTTTAAGTGTATTTGTCGGCACATCCATGCTTACAATGACTTGGTCAAAACTGATATTTTGTGAACACCCACTTGCTTTCACTTCCCACTTTTAACCATTTCGTCTTAAACAAGACAATAAAGCCACTAACATTGATAGGGTTACTGCGTGTTATGGAATATGAGAAAAGAAAACTATTAAAAGGAGAAGGCTATAAAATAATGAGAAGTAAGTAGACAGAAGATAACGATTGATATTGCAATTAAATTTTTCGTGATCAGTGTTAACTGGATAGCAGGAAGTAAAAGGACGATCCCACAAGCAAGACGTATGGTAGTAGAAACTGGTAGCATAGAACTTACAACTGTAAAATGACTGAACATTGATGGACATCAAGTACTGAGATTAAATTCATAAAGTCCAGGTACTATAGAGAAAGTGTCATCAGAACACTTATGAAAGTATTTATAGAAAAGGCAGGGTTAAGTTAGGTTACGGCGGTCGGAAAGTGACCGAAGCCGAGATGCCAGGTCAGGATCAATAACATTGCAAATTCATCTTTTGAATTTCATCAAGAATCTATAGATATATATCAGGAGCACCAGACTGAATTATCTAGCATGACACAGGGAACCAACTTTAATAGACGCAGACCTGGTAACTGATTCAATATTATCATTCCACTTCATGTCAGCGGTAAACGTTCGTCCGAGAAGGCGAAATGTGTTATTGTCCTCAAGGTTAGCATCAGACATGCTGATCGAAGGGAAATTGGTTCTCACAGATGATTAAACGGAGAGCGATTTCGTTTTCGGGGCCTTATGACTAACAAGCCATTCCTTGTCCAAATTAACAACATATTGTGGCTATTTCTTTTTTTAGATCGGTTACCAATTTGATCATATCGAACTGATCTTAAAAGAACGTTCAGTACAGAGTAGAGCAAATTTACAATCAACACCATCAATTGATAAGACATCAGTTGGGTTGAAAAAAATTCCAACATTTGTAGGCATGCTTTTATAACATGCATATCTTTATAATTTTTCTTCCAATATTATAAGTTATAAAAAAACCAATATCCTTTACATATACACTCTAAATCAAGTCACCCCCATCTATAATTAAGCATATACCTTTATCTATCTCAAAAAGAATAAGTACAAATTCAACAAATGACAAAATATTCGATGAGCATATTAATTTCTATAATAAAGCTTTAAAGAAAGCGGCTACAAAAGTACAAAACTAACATAAAAATGAAAATGGAAAGCATAGAAAAAGCCGGAGTAGAAAATTAATTTGTTATACACCCCCATACAACCAAATAGTAAAGACCAAATTAGGACAATAATTCCTCGCATTGATAGTCAAGCACTTTCCTAGAGAATGTAAACTATGTACTATTTTCAATAAAAATACACTAAAATTAAGTTACAGCTGTACTGAAAACTTAGAAAAAATTATTAAGAAATGTTGTGGACCCAGAATAGGTCCGAAAGAAAACTCGAACTCAGCAATTTAGTGAAAACATATTATTAAACAAAAGAAGGAATACAAAAGTGTTGCACGTCCGACTGATTGCAAAGTACAGTAGCCAACTCGTAGACAGCGATATTTACTGACCCCCACCACGAGGGAAAGATGTGGCACGAGGATGAGTTTAACGTGGGTATTCCGAGCACGTAGGCTAGGCCAAGAAATGCCCGTAGAAACTGTAAATACAGAATCGGGTTGGTCAACCTCCCCGAACGAGACTCCCCTTCGGCGGAGCCTCGGGTTCCTTTCTGCTCAGAGGCAGAGAGTTCGACCGTCTTGCTGTCAACTGTGGACAGCAATATTTACTGTCCCGCCCCCACGAGGGATAGATGTAGCACAAGGCCGAGTTTAACGTGGGTATTCCCTAGACCGTAGGCTCAGCCATCAAATGACCGTACAAACTGTAAAAACAGAGGTCAACCTCCCCGAAAGGGACTCTGCCCTTCGGCGGAGCCTCGTCCGGGTTCCTCTCTGCTCAGAGGCAGAGAGTTCGACCGACTTGCTGGAACAAGTCGCAGCAAGGCTGTCAACGGTGGACAGCTCTCCTGAGAGGCATAATCTCCCCGTATATATATAGTAATAAGACGAGTCCATTTAGTCTTTATTTAAAAATAACTATTATGTAAATTTTTGTAACTTTGTATAATATTTATGCATTACACTCTAATCTTTATTCGGTAAAAATTTCATTGCTAATCATGCATTACTTTTTAAGTAATACACATATCTATGTCTTTGTTGTTTCCGTTCCTTATATTATGGCCGCTACTATTACTATATATATATATATATATATATATATATATATATATATATATATATATATATATATCAAATCGAATCATTTATTTGACGATAGAAAGAAATATTGCTATAGAGCCGAGAGTAAACTACTTGAACCTATAAATACGAAAACGGTATAGATATGGAGGAATAAATAACATGTGATCAAATATCAGGCAAATATTGGACAATTATTTTTGCGACAACTTTCAAAAAGAGATACGCTCCAATTAGTGATAAAATGGACTAAGAGAATGATTTATAAACTAATGTCTGACCAATGGCCTAACGTGAATGCGTCCATTTCAAATCGATTTGTCGTCAGAAATAGCGTCGGCGTGTGATTCACTCAGCGGAAAGTTTTCTTTTTTTTCTCAGGTTTCGATTATTCGTGTGTAGATTTGTATTACCCCGGGAAACTGTGTTTAATTGACGTCTAGGAGACGTAAGAAAGACAATTAATGCTGATAGACAGGCGAGTCAATTTCCCTTAGACCATAGTTACTAGTTTAAACAATGGTGAAACATACAACGCATTAGATTCATGACGACACTTATTTAGATGTTACTTCCTGAGAACAGGCAAGCAAGATTGTAACATGCATCCATCCGAGGCTGAGAAACCAACGGAGAAAAGGAGAAACAACTAGAAAAATCCAGGCTCAAATGACAGTGAATTGAGCGGTGATCTGATAAGTAGTGCGCAGATGTTCTTATCCTTGGCAGGTGTGTTGATACACACATAAATAACCTGTTCAATTTGACCGGAGCTTTTGTAGGAAATGTTTAATTTCCATACGAGGATTTATATTATAGCACTACTCTGTCTTTCATCCATTTTACTTGCTTCGAACTTAGCTAAGAATTCTTCTATATTTTTTTTATTCTTTCACCCCAATCAATAAAGTCTACTAAGACGACAAGACTGAAAGAGAATAAAAAATATTTTTGTGAGGAGAAAATGCAATAAAATGACGGGTTACAGGAAGACTGAAGATAGCAATTGACATTGAATTTAAATCTTCGAAGATTAACTGTGGCAACAGAAAGCAAGAAACTAAAGAGAATTTCACAGGTAAGAAGTTTGAGAAAATAAAACTATTAGAATAGAATTTGGTTACATCTCGTTAGTTCAACATAAAACGGATCAGAACTAGTTGCTAATTTAGCATAATGCTTAGCTTCATGCAGGCGCGGTGCCAAGGAGGAAAGCACAGAATAATTACCATAAAAATAGTCCTAGTAAAGAAAAAGGAAGTCACATGACTAAAGTCGGTATGCCAGGTCATGACCGATTATATTGCAGACATGTTTTTCCATTTTTTTCAAGAATCTCGCGATATATTTTAGGAGCCCCAGACCAGATGTAGCAATCACTGCACGGATGAATTGTAAATGTGGAAGTTGGATTCTGAGATAAAAAAGAAATCATTCTGGCAGAAGACAGTGAGTCATCATTTCTAGACCTAGCAATTGATTCTTTTTTATGTGCTTTGTTCTTTTACGATCACGGCTCTCCTCAGCTTCCCATCCTTCAAAGCTCTAAGTAATCTTTGTACCTTTTTAATCCCTCCATTACTTAAAGAAATGACAAGCTACCCGCGGGAAAAATATCTGCCTCGCCAGTCATGTATCAAGCCTAAGCAGGTATCACGCATGGCACAGAAAAAAATTCCCTGTTCTATCATCAAATTAAACAAACTCTTCAGTTAGCTAACTTACTTTCAGTATGGCCTGTGAGTGTCTCTTTTTCTCTATTATGTGTTCTCTTTCTGATCCTAAAAGTATGATTTTTTACTTGTATTATTTACATTATACGGACTGATATCCTCATCTTCATTACCATATTCACAACGTTTCGGCCGTTGTATGCTACGGCATTCTTCAGGAGATTTGAATTTTGAACCGAATCCTTTTTTTAATTCACCGTGGTACATTGTTCTAGTTCCCCGTTCCATGCCTCTTCCATATGCCTCAGTTATTTCCATTTAACTCAACTCTCCAAGTTTTGGTTCATGACTGCTGTGGCGTGGTATTGAACTCACAACTCTTTGGGTCTCGTCACTGGATCTAACCAACGTCTTTTTTTTTAACACTCTAACCCCGGTGGACGAAATAAAGGGTTCGGTTAGAAATTCCAGTCACCTGAAGAAGGCTTGAGCGTACAACGGCCGAAACGTTGTGAATATGACATTGCAGATGAGGATAACAGTCCGACTAATGTAAATAGTGTGATTATAATTATATTAGCTTAGAATAATACAGACCAAAAAAAACACTTAGCCATCAAGTTACAATCGTGATAATATCTGAAAGCATAAATATTATATCATCCCGTAACAAAGGTAAGGATGTTAAGTAGTCACATAACAGTTATAATTAACTTCCCATCCTTCAGAGCTCTAAGCAATCTTTGTTCCATTTTATTCCCCTCGTTCTCTGTTTTGTTATCGATTTAAACAAATTCCTCAGTTAGCTTATTCGCTTCCAGTATGTCCTTTGAGTGACTCTTGTTCTCATGATGTGTTCACTTTTTGACTGGAAAAGTATTCTTCCTTTGTCTGAATTCGACTTAAATATTCGTTGTCGCCACGTATTCAGTCCATGGTATACTCAGTGTTATTCTCTTGAATCTAGCTTATGTTGCCTCAAGTTTCCACTTCACTAATGATGCAATTATTCAGTTTTCACTGCTGTATTCTCTCTTCTCTTTTTATTTGCCATGTCCTTACAGGATGTAGACGATCATGGCTCTCCCCTTTTCTCTATATCCTTTCAACACTCAACAGGTTTCTTCCCTCAGCTTCCTCCCACAGACCACATGTACAAATAAAGAGAATATTAAAATGGATATTTCATTAACTAATTCCACAGAGAGACTTTTGAGGATTTTGGTTCATGACAGGATAGAAATAGAAAAACCTGAAAAATTCCAAATGATTTTATTTCCCATTCGTTTCTATTTATTTCACTTAGGCCAAATCTTTAAAAGTATTATTTTCTATTCATGTGCCGTGTCCTTCCAGAACGTAGGCGATCATGGCTCTCCACCTCCCTCTGTCTCTTTCAGCTATCAACAAGTTCGTTCCCTCTGCTTCCTTCCCCAGACCACGTTATGCTATCCACTTGCTTAATTTCGCCTGGTATGTCACGCATTGTTTTCCCTTGTCTCTCTTTCTCTCTATTCGACCTGTGAGTATCAGATTCTCTAGGCCTTCCTTTCTCATTAAGTGTCCCAGAAACTTCAACTGTCTCTTCCTGGTATTAAGTATAAGCTTCCACGTTGTTTTCAACCTCTCTAAGATCTCATCGTTGGACACACGCTCGGTCCATGTTATCCCTAGCGTCCTCGAGTCTCTTCTTCATCTTTGAGGAAATCATCCAACATTCGCTGCCGTAAAGAAGGACAGATGTCACGTAACAGTTCAGTATTCTTTTCTTAGTTACAAAAGAAGATTCATATTGCATAATAGATGATCACACGAAAGTATAATGTTTCCTAATAATTTCTTTTAGTAATAAACGGAATTATCCGCTGTTCCAATTCACCATTTGATTTCTGTGTTGCATTTCCCGACGATTGTTAAAACATTTGCGGAATATTTAAATATGCTTACTATTTGATTTCTCTGCTTTCAATTTATAGCGAACCCAAGGTGATTCTTATATCAGGCCTAGCAACCATGCGACTTCGGTCAACGGCTGGGGGCGAAAATGTGGAAACTTAGATTACTACTAAATAACAATTACTGAGAACTATTGTAGCAGGCGACATGGCAGTAATGTCCAGTAATTACTTAATTAGTAACTATATCTAAAATATTAGAAAGCAACTTACAATCATTGACTTATTTTATTATAACTACTGGTTCCTTCCTTAGTGACTTAATTCGTCCGTCCGTTACACTGTTCAGTACTTATCTGTATTCAGCGTTTCACTGGCGACGCTTTTCAAAAAAAAAAAAACAGCCTCACCCACTTCATTACACTCTTGCTGTCAACAAACGCCGGCGCTTTTCAAAAAAACCTTCACCCATTCCAAAGAAGATAGAGGAGTGGCAATAAGAATGCGTATAATCGTAGGTTGTAAAAAATTATCAATTTGTTTCTTCGTCTTTTGTACATTATATATTTTTAACATACAACGTGTGTTAGCACGTGCGATATCCTGTCTTTATCAGCCTCCGACCAGGAGTGATCTCACGGTTTCGGTGGCTATGGCGGGACCGCCACCCCAGGCGCCACCAGCAGCGTTTGTCACCAGGCAGGGTATGAAGAAAAGCTAATTGATCGTTCCTCTTTGTAAATTCTCGTTATGAAATAAATAAAACGATTGTTCCTCTTTGCAATCGTCATATATATATATATATATATATATATATATATATATATATATATATATATATATATATATATTGTTTCTTTTATGTATGTACCTCCACTTTTTCATCGAAAAATAGTATATCATGATAAAAAAAACAAGAAATTTTGATAATCAAATATTCGTTATTATTAAGAGGAAAGACCAAAGTATTTTTTGATTATTATATTAAATTTTTAATCTTTTCTATCACGTTCGAAATTTTGGTAAAATCTTTTCTTTTCTTTTTTTTTCTTTTTTCAGAGACCCGGTCCATATTTACGCTAGTGTTTTTGCGCCAATTTTTCAGGTGAAAAGCCCACTGATTTGGAAAGTCTTACAAAAGTCAAATAATTGGCGGATTTTAATGAAACTTTCAGGACTTATTCGGAAAGGAAGGAAATTATTTTTGCGTTCTTTGTTTTCAGAAAATTGCAGTTAACATATTTGTTTACATATGTTACACCCCATTTAATATTTTTCAGTTTCACTTAACTAATTAGAACTTAATTCTAGAAAATAAATTTTACTTTAACTTATCTTTCGTTTTAAATATCTATTTGAAATTCTTATTTTTAATTTGAATCTAATTTTGCAGTTTCCTTTCAAATTAGTTTTGTATTTAACTCCTATTTCATATAAAAGGCTTTTAGTTTTACTCTTTCTTTTTTTATTAATTATTTTTTGTTAGAGTTGTATTGAAACAAAAACGTTTAAAAGTCAAACTTGAATTCAATTTTATATTTAATGTTTAATTTAATTATTTATAGACTTTATATCATTCGCATTTGAAATTAATAATTTTCAGGTTTGGTTTGGTTTGTTTTAGAGCATATCAATACCTCAGTGGATTATTTAATGCCGACAGGATTTTTGTACTGGTAATATTTTTTTTCCAAAAATGTATTGCTAATAATACATTTTTTCTTCAAAAATGTCTTGCTGGTAAAACTTTTTTTCTTAAAAATTGTATTCCTCGTAATAATTTTTTCTTCAAAATTCCATTCCTTGTAATAACCTTTGCAACAATATATTGCTGGTATTAAAACTTATTATTTACAGGTTCATAGTGTTTTGAACACATTTTGGGAGTTAATTATTTGCCCATTGCTGGGGCCCTAACAAGTGCTACCACCCTAGGTCAGGTTGGACCTGGGAACACCAACGATTAAGAGGTGGTTCCACGCTCCTCAAAACCTGCTGATCAGAGTCCTTTCTGTTGGATGTAGTTTATCGTTTTACTCAGGACACGTAACTTTCAGGACTTATTTGGAAATGAATAAAATTATTTTTGCGTTTTTTGTTTTTCAAAAAATTGTAGTAAATATATTTTTTTAAATATGTTACAACCCACTTAATTAATTTTTTGAAATTTCGAAAATTTAAATTGGCCTCAGAAATTTTTTATGGTGACCTCTAAATGACATTATCGTTAAAATGTCACCTGTTTTAAGGGTTGTCTTTCTGTTACTAGGAAAACTCACTCAACTTTTTAGGATTGCATTTCTTTCGTTTCGTTTCTGTATTTACTCGTGTCTCAGCAGGCTTTGAAAAATTGTTTATCAGTGAAAAGCATTATATATATCTTCAAGTAAGTGTGCAAGTGACATGAATGTGTGTTTTGTTGAAGTAAGAGACTGCCCAACGGCAGATCGTGATCAGAATCAAGCTCACGATGAAATTATCTTGCTTGCCGATATGTTTCTTCACCGGAAGCTGTGTGAGGACTGTCAGCGTTCAAGCTACGTGACACATATCACAATGTCTGAACATCTTGAAGACCGGCACAGAGTCTACTTTCACAGAAGCAACGCTCAGCAAGCTGCTCAGGCACAAAGGGACCGCGACACTACCCTCACTGAATGGTTTAAACTGAATGAGCATGATGATGATACAATGAACCACTTGTACCTTGATATTCCGATGCATTATCTGTTGAATATGCGCACTAAAAGATGGACACCAAGACAAAGGAAAACGAATATCATCAGAAGAATGTATACAGTGTGATCTAGAGTCACAGAGAAATTTCACCTGCGAATGTTACTGTTTGCATATTTCAGGCGCCGTGAGCTTCGAGGATTTGTGAAGAGGGGAATTAACAGGAGATAACTGACATCTATTAGACATGCAACGGAGAAATGTTGCAAACATTTAAGGCAGCATGCCTGAGGTATTGTTTCAAACGTTGACACACTGGGACATGCATTGATAGAAGCTGCTGCCTGTCTGCTGTCTTTAGATTTGCGTCTTATGTTAGCTGGCCTGTGCACGTATATGAAGCCTGAAAATGCTCTTCATTTATGGCCCACTCTCAAAGAATCCGTGATTGAAGTTTTTTCCACCTCGTTTTTAATGCAGACCATGGAAAAAAACACGAAACTGCAGTCAGTCGATGCACCTCTGATAAAGAATGGCATTAATTGTTTAACAGTTGGGCTGCCTGAAACTACTGAAATACCACAACTTGACCATCATGAAGACCTCGATCATCCAGGCATGAAAACACTTACTGATGAACAGGCTGATTGCTAATGCTGTGTTTGAATCTGAAGATAAGAAGATAAGGAGTGAGGTGCCCAACGATTCCAGCTTCTGTGTAGATACGCCAGGAGGTTGTGGTAAAAAATATATGTTTAATACCATAATTTCTTAGCGCAGGAACAACTGCAAAACATGCAGTGGTGCTTGTGCATACATTGCTTCTACAGGCGGAAAGACTATCCATAGTTTCTTCAAATTGCCTGTCCCGCTCAAGGAGGACGACTTTTGAAATGTACCAGCGACTTCAGGTCATGGAAATTATTTACGATACCTGGATTTGATTACCTTGGATGGGGCTTCATTTGCTCTGCATGCTATTTTTAAAGTCTTGTGAGATACCACTGGCATTGTTGCTGTTTTGGGTGGTAGAATTGTGCTCTTGGGTAGGGAGAGTTTAGGCAATCCCTACCCATATTAACCAAGAGGAACTCGTGAGACAATAATTAGGATCTGTATTAAAAATCCTCCACTATAGCTGATTTTCATCCAATACAGATTAAGCCAAAATATCTGAACAACAGCAGATAAAATTTGCAGCATGGCTCTTGCATCTTTGCAATGAAGCATCCGTAGCTTCACAAGATATTAATCTAGCTGTTGATGACATAGACGTGCCTCAAATGTAATGCGTTGACGGCTCTATGGTGGATGATATCTTCAATACATCTGAGGGGGAGAGAAGGAACAGAGCAATTCTTTCGTCAAAGAAATCACACTGCCTCCTGATCAATGAAGAAGTTTTGAGACAACTTACATGTAACTGCTCCAAGCGACTCTAACTTGCCATTCACCTTGGTGAGAAACCAGTTTCTTGACCGTTTGTCATATACTATTAACAAGTCACAGTGGCAGACATTTGAGAAGATGGGATGTTCTTATCTCAGCCAGTGTTCAGTCATGGGCAATTGCTTGTGGTATACACTACAGCTCGCAAACTCACAGATGTAAGGATGATAGAGCCAGGCAGACAAGAAAGGAGTAGAGGGCGAACTATTACTGAGAAAAAATGTCTGCCAAGAGGTACTGACTTGAAGGAGTGGTGTGCTTTCAGAAATTGATTAAATTAGGTATGTTTATTGGATTATATATATATATATTAAATGAATATATTATATGTGGCATGTATTATATAGATTCTTTTTTACATATATAGGTTTATGGTTTTCTGTATTCATATCAGAAGACTGATTGGCAGTGGAAATCATTGATCACATGGTAGACACTATCAAGTATCTCTATGTGTTGTTTATTTCCCCAGATTATGATCGTCGTATGTTAAAAAAGGATATATTTAATAGCTAAAATGTATGTATTTATAAGTATACCTGTACAAATATATGCAATTTTACTATTTGCTGCCTAAGTATCTCATTTTATTATATATGCAGTGATTTTAATTGCTCTTTCTTCCAATGCCTTATTTTTATACAAAGTTTATTGTATACTCAACATTCTATTAGTCGTTCAGTGTAAATTCCACGGGCCCCGCTAGTTTCCATAAATGGAGATGTACAAAGAAAGAACAAATATACCGTAAAATAATTAAATGCACAAAACTTACTGTTTTTATAAAACTGTTTTATAAGATGAAAAATGTCTTGCACAGAACCTTTTGAGTTTTTAACCATTTTCAGAAAGATTTTGGGGTACTGAAATAAAAATATATTAACTAAACTATTATTTTGTAAAAATTATAATTTTATTACATGGTGCTTCTAAAAAGTGTATGAATAATTCTGAATCCTAAACCTTCCGGACAGGAGGGGTTAGCATTCACAATTAAGAATTTCTAGTTTGCATGAATATGGGTATTTGTCGGCTTTGTTTTTGTTAATTTCCGTTGTCTTTAAGAATTTACCTGGTTCCAAAAACTTTTTCCAAATTGTTTCACTGGTCAGAGTCTGTATTATGTTGAAGTTACATAGTGAACTGATTGTCACTCATTCCTTATTTTTTGGGTTGTGGATAATCGTATTTTTATAGTTGGTGCACTGCGATCACTTCCTCTCCCATAAAATACGATTATCTAAACAAAATTAACAAGTTACAGTATATTTAAAAAAAAAATTACTGATTAATTTTGTTTTAATTTTATAATAACAACAATGCTAGTAAAATTAGTCATACATTATTTAAATACCCATGTAAATGAATAAGTTATTAAATCAATGTTTGATATGAAGAATTATATCATACGAAAAATATATTAAATTAATTTTTTATTCAAATATTTTTCAAATGCACAAATTTCTGTCTAGAAGTATTGGGAAATTAGAAGTGCAAAAAGTTACATTGATTCTTTTTTATTTTCTTTCAAGGACGATATCAATATACTTATACGTGTCATAAAGAAAATATTATTCCTTGAAAATGAATTTTATAATCAAGATATTTGTTATCATGAAGAATAATAGCATAAAGAAAAATAAATTAGCTTCCTGTGTCAATATTCTGAATAATGACATTTTTTTATGAATTTTGTATATTTTTGTCGTATATCTTAAGAATAGTAGTATAATGCTAATACATTTATAGAATTTAATTTTTGACATGAACTTTGGAATTATTTTTTCAGTGAAAAACGTTATAATTTTTATGTCTTCTATTTATTTACAAATGACAGTAGAATCCAACGCACTTTAAAATAAAATACATGTTTGTTCTGTTAATATAAATTGTTCATAAAATAATTTTATACTTAATATATTCACTGTTGAAAAATAATATTCGTTGAAGAACAATAGTATAGAGAAAAATATTAAATTTTAATTAACATTATGAATTCTTAATTCGCACCGAAAAAGTCTGTTTAAAGATAAAATATGCAAGTTTCAATAGAATAAATAAATATTATACTTACTTCTGCATGAATTAAATGTAAAAGTAAAGATTTCCGTATCTGTCGATATTTCTATATTTCTGAAATGAGGTATTATGTACAATATTTACATTGTTCGGACTATCGTCCGCATTTTTGTTGCCATATTTATCACAACGTTTCGGCCGTTGACCGGTCCGGCCTTCTTCAGGTGCCCGGAAAGTCGATATGAATTCGTTATCACTCTCGTTGTGGTAGACTGTTCTAGTTCCACGTTGCATGTCTAATGGATGTCAGTTATCTCCTGTTAATTCCCCTCTCCAAGTTCTCCACCGCCTTAACCAGGTATTGAACTCACACTCTTTGGGTCCTGTACTGGATCTAACTAACGCCTTTATCCACTCTGCCATGTTTCCTCAGTCGCCCCCAGTCGTTCACAGGGTCTAACACGGTGTAGCGGACTGGTATAAGGATCACCTTGAGCTAACCTCTTGCGTTGTTCCCCTTGCTAAATATCATCTGTTCTGTTTTCTTACATTTGATGGTTTATCGTTTTCTTTCGCATTCCTGGCTCGCTTTTCTCGAATTTTCTGTAGTTTTCTTGCTGTGTGTTAGGGTTAGTATGACAATTGCACTTGTAAGAAATGTTACGTATCTCTATACACTCCTGTGTAGAAAGACGACCGACCTTCGCTACACTAAATTGTTGAACATGGATTCTTCCATTATTGAACATGGACGGATCCATTGACAATGAAAGGAGTCACAGGTGGAACAAAAAGGTGTAGTAACAAAGAGTTTCACACTAAATGCGGTATTCGCTAATATTATAGTATTAATCCACGTAATTAAAGAGTTCTTTCAATAATTCTGTGTTTCAAGGTTTTCCTTTCGAATATTATTTACCCAAACTACGACTTGATACAAACATTATAACATTACGCCTTATTATTTTTATTGAAGCAGTCTATTAAGAGAGATACAAATTTCGTTAGAAACAGAGAACAGAGTACTGAACTGATACGTGATATCTGTCCTGCTGTGACGTAGTGAGTCCTGGACAATCTCTTCAAAGATGAGGAACAGACTTGAAGCAACAGACATGTTCTACAGAAGGATGCTGATGATACCATGGACCGACATAGAAGCAACTGCGATTTTTTACATAAAATGGAAACAAAAAGGAAACTTATGTTTAACATCAGGAAGAGGCAGTTGAAATTTCCGAGGCACGTAAAATCCGATACTCACTGGATAGATTGAGAGAAAGAAAGACAGAAGAAACAGTGTGTAGCATACTTGATAATTTTGGGTAAAAGGGTTTGGGAGAAATAACAAAAAGACAAAACTTATTATGAGCTATACAGGACAGGAAGATGTGAAGGGCCATGATCGCCTACGTACTGGAGAGATACGACACATAAAAGAGGAATAAATTGAATGCTATTTTCGTCTGTTTTGAAGATTTCTAGATTTGAAGAAGACTGAAGAATGGATCGATATATACTGCGTTAACTGATATCTGGTTAGTCTGAAGGAAGCCCCGAGAATTCCGATGTCATTTTCTAGGTGGGTATACAGGGTTTAATGGATAAGATTGTCGTCTAAATTAAGCAAATTTAAAAATAACACTGACATCTTATTTCAACAGATATATTTACGAAAATTACACAGAAATATCTTGAAATACTAAAGAGTAGATTTATTAAATAAAATCATCTTTGATTTAAACACGGCCTCCAGACAACTTCGGAATCTCCTGGATAACTTTTGGACGGTCTCTTCTGCTTCGTTTAGTAAGAAGGCAATTCCACTCAGATACAGCAAAGATACTTCCATGATCTCAGCAATCTCTTCATTTTATACGTCAACCGTTATCTATGTTACATACACTCAAAATCGTCTCGTGTTTCCGCCACATATGTACATATCATATGTTGATTCCAATCTTCGAGAAAGGTATTTACCCACTCTCCCCACTGAGACGAGTTGTGACACAAGGTCGAGTTGGAGGAACCCAAGCGCATACACTCGGGTCAAAGGTCAAAATTTATCCAGCCATGCGCAACCGCGGGAGCGGGCACTTTGCATTGTTTACTTTTCTCAGCAGAGACTCGGTCCGTAGACAGAGCCCCAATTGAGTCGTACTCTGCCCAGAGACAGCGAATCTGACAATAGCGAGCCAGAAAACGGAATCCCTGACCCAGAAGACCTTCTCCGGTTACTGATACTAAAAATCCCCTCCCAAAATATATAGAAAAATCCTACAGATGCATGCTGAGATTTTTTCCTAGCCAATGCAAATTGATTATTCTCGGTCATCCACGTAGTTTTCCTTTTTTTCTTTGAAACCAGAAAACTATAATCATTTTACTCTATCCGTTTTCTGAGTGAACTCGATCAATTTTTTTAAACACATTTATATAGTTATTGTCTTATTATTGTTCTCCTTCTCCTATATAATTTCTACCATATTTTACATTTTTCCTCCTTTTATCCTCATTGTCAATGTTATTTATTCCCCCATCACTATACCCGCTACTTCAACACTATAAACTAGGTACCTCCAGTGAAATTTTAATATCTATGGATTAAAATGAATTTCTAAAAATGAAAAAGTATTCTCGAAGTTTTCATTTCAGCTTTAATTGAAAGCTAAATGATTACATTTACTATTTCCAATAAACAAAAAACTCTGGTGTATTTCAGATAGAAATTATATTGATTGAAAAATAAATTTTTTGGGTGACTTTCAAAAAATCGGCAAACTTTTGACAGATTTTAGCACATTTGTAAACAAAAGTTAATTCTCGGTTTTAAAAATATTCCAAAAATAAAACATACTTTTCTGAAATTTTATTTGCGGAATAAAAAAAATAATTAAATATTGTGTGTAAGCGACTTTAATAGAGCTTTTCAATTTTGATTCGAATATATAGTTATCACTTAATAACAATGGCACATAAACAGATTGATGCAATGTAGAATTTTAAACGATTTATAATATTTTAAATTATTATAATTAAAATTTAAAAAAATGAAAGCAGTTCTTGTAAAATACATTATTCCTCGATTTTTTTCTTAAGACAATAGTGCTATAAATAAATCTTATTTATAAAAGCAATTAAAAGATTTTCTAATTAAGTCATGTCATAGCATTACTTCATTTTTATTACTTCATTTTTTATTACTTCATTTTTTATTCTAAGATTCGGGACAGATTTTGGGGAAATGTGTTGTAGTTTAAAAAAACATGAAAATTAAGATTCTGCAAGGAGTCCAGCTTTTAACCATTCAAACAATATTTAAGATGGAAATTAAGTAAGTGAAGGGTAACATGTAAAAAAAATGATATTACCAAGATTTTCTTAAACAAAATTTCAAAACTAACTTCATTCGTTTGTGAATAAGTCCTGAAAGTTTCATTAAAACCTATAATTTTTTTGATTTTTGCAATAATATCCAAATCAATGTGTTTTTCAGTGGTAAAAAACAATGGTAAATATTACGTCGACCGCTAATACAAAAATAAAACATTTAACCAAAACTTTGAACGGATTAAAAAATAGAAAGGATTAAAAAAAATAATAAAATAATAAATAATACTTCGGTCTTTGCTCTTAATAATAACATATACATTTTGACGATAAAACTTTGTTTTTATTAAGTTTACGTTCTTTTTTTCATCACGCTATGCTGTCTTTTCAGCAAGCAAGTGGCGATACCTTACTATAAACTCAATCAGAAATACTGTGCCTTGGGTGACTCTTAAGCATTGTATTGAGTTAAGATTTAGTAAATGTAAATTGAGCAAGACACAACTTTAGATTGGTAATAATTTGATATAGAAACACCAGGAGGAACATTTAAGCGCTAAAAGTTCAGCATGTGAAGATGTAAATCATGTCAAGTTGATATGGACTACAGAAATAACTATCAATAGTACTTGGCGTCACTCTCGTAAATTGAATCTACTTTGCTTCTCGGCTCTGCGGAGAGAATAACGTACCCAACGGGAATTTGAACTCGTTCCTCTGATTAACAATTCCGAGTTATTATCCATTATACCACCGGCACATCCAAGCTTACAACGCCTAGTCACCCATCTAGGTATGATCAGGCTTGACGTTTCCTTAAAATTGGCGATCGTAGGTTGGAACGTGATATTGTCGTAAGTTGTTCTTTTTTGGTTCATCAAAATCTACATTTTGGCGGTTAGGTATTTGTTTTAAATTTTCAACTTATGCACGACTACACACAGTCTGTGGGTGATAACGTATGAATGAACAGCTCAAACACAGAGGATAAATTGAACAGTTAAAAGAAAAAACACAAAATGGACACGAAAAGGAAAAAAGAAAACCATTTAAGAAGGAAATCTCCATAAACAAACAGTTATTTTGAAAAGAATAAGAGGAATCAGTCATGAGAACATCATATGAAAACCAACTGATTTATTAAGAAAACGTATTAGATAACAAAAGGTCATAACTAACTGCTGCTTTTTTTTTGTTTCTTTCTGAAAATATCAATTCACATCGGTCGTGCCACAGAACCACCTGACCTTATCACTTTAGGTATATTATCAGAGACTGACTGGGCGATAGATCACCGGCCTCGAGGCGCAGTTACTTTTCTTTGTGTTGAGACAACCGACACGAAAGGAAAATGGCGTAGCGCTGTCCTGATTTGTGAAGAGGACAATTTATTAAAATTAAAGAGAACTAGCGGGCGAGTGAAAGCAAGATAGGCCAAAAGTCAAAAAGAGGATGAGATATAAATCAGGTCACTCCACATACATGTATTCACAGATACTAAGCTTAATTTAGATGGAGCACCTAGTGAAAAATGGGTTCCATAAGAATCCAAAGCAAACATTCCGCCCGTCCAGAGTAAGACGATAAATTACGTCCAGCAGCAATGACTCTGATAAGGAGGTTTTGAGGAGCGTGGAACTGCTTCTAAAATTGATGGTGTTCCCAGATCCACCCTGACTCGATGTGGTAGAACCTGATAGGGTCCCAGTCATGGGTAAATAGTTAACCCTAAATTGTGATCAAAACACTATGAAAGTGTGAAAATAGGTTTTAATACCTGAAATATTTTTTGTAAAAATTATTAACCAGCATTTTTTGAGAAAATAATATTACCAGCATATATTTTGCGAAAAAAATATTCCCAGATAGATTTTTTAAGAAAAAATATTACCGGCAATAAATATTTTGCCGGCATTAAATAACCCATTGAGTTTGGTATACTGTAAAACAAAAGAAACCAAGTGGAGTAAAGCTGAACTAATACAGTACACCCCTCCCCAACAAAAAATATGTTAGAAACACTATGAAATTATAAAAATAGGTTTTACTACGAGCAATAACTTTTAAGAGATATTAAATGCGGAATCCATAAAATAAAAATAACTGTTTGCACGGAATATAAGGACCTACGCAAATCAAATTATCTTTAAATTAAGTGGTGGCAGAATAATTATCCTTGAACATTTAAAGGGTAAGCTTAAGTATTAATGCAATAATTAAATGCAGCGATCAATTTTGAATTCGTCTGTAGTTTATTGTAGCCTATCGCATACGTCAGCAGTTCCCTACGTAAAAAGAAATCGCCAACAGAGGATCAGATTGCAATCAAAGTAGCCAAGGTTTGCAGCGAAGTAAGAAAGTCCCGTGCAAATGAAAACCCAGTTCAAACGGCAGCCATGAGAGCCTTCCAATGCTGAGAATAGGCAATGATTTAAGGATCTACTCCTCCATTTCTTTAGGAGGCACTCCTAAAATAATAGCAAGCAAATAAACAATAACAAGTTATGTACGCAAATAGATAAACATTAATAAGAGATGTACACGATAGGAAGTTGTGGAGAAACATGGTCACCCACAAGCTGAAGTGACACGGTACATTGAAGAAGAAGAAGTGATAGCAATTTCATTAGGTTTACCCCATTTTTAATGAGTTTTGGAAGACTGTCTTAAGTAAAGGAATGACTCAACGAATAACAATGGTTGATTAGTTAAATTTTTTGTGACGGTCGCTTTTCATTTTGTGGCCCACGTTGATGGCCTTCTACCAGGCTAAGTGAAGTTTACTATATATCTCAAACCCATGTGTTTTGAGAAGACAAAAATAGAATTGACCGGAAAGAGATTCGATTATTCAGGGTAAGGTTGTCTTCATTAAAGATTTGGAGAGAAAACAAATATCAAAATCCTATAGAAAAAAAAATGCGAAACAACGAATAAGAAGATAAAACACATTCTTTCCACTGTGCCAAAATGAAGTGATTGTCTTTGAGATTGAGTCTCATCCAAGACTTGAATTTATGCCATGATCTAATGTAAACAGAGTCGCGATTTCTTTTCTTGGGAATGTTTCAATTTACTTCGATATTTAACCTCTGTCGCTTTTTCAAATTGATGTTATCACAAAACAATTTGATGTTATCAGAAAATTAAAAATCCGCACATATTCTAAATATATGAGTGAAATAATAATTCTTATCTATCTATCTCGACGTATATTGTGAGCAAAACGTAAATTTCAAGACAAGGACACAGTATAAAATATATAGAGGAACAAATGCATTCCAAAAATGACGTAGATTTCTTAGCGAATACATAATGTTCAAAAAGTCAGTATATATTCATAATAGTCTGTAAAAAAACGTTTACTTCAAGAATGGATCCATGTGGAAAAGAACCCTATCTAGATTTATATTAACGTGTTATATTCTATAAACAGAAAAAAAGAAGTGGCGAAAAATTGTCGGTGAACAATAACAGTATTGGAACATTTCTGAAACTCTAAAAGAAACGGACCATGAAGATGTGTACATAAACAACTAGTTATCATAAAAAAATATGTATTTTATTAGGCGATATTTTTAATCCGTTCAACCCGAGCAAGGCGATAATGCTAATATGATACAAGGGGCTGAAGAGAGTGTACGAGAAGAAAGAAAATTTAGAAAGAACCACAAACTGAATCCTAAACAAGGGTTAAACTCTACTCCTGTTCAAATGACCGAGGAGGAGTGTGAACTGGACGACAGGCGAGCATATCTAGTCATGTTGAGGGGGCAAATTAAAACAGTAAATAAAACTTTAAAGATAAGATGGAAACATTAGAAGTGTGCAGTTCAAGTACAATTTAGAAGGAAACAGAAACCTAAACGAAAACGTAGAACAGGGGATAAAATTCGAGTACAGATCAAAACATCTGGGAGGAGTGTGAACCGGACGATTGACAATGCATTTAAAACATTGATGATTGTAGCTGAGAGGGAGGTGAGAATGAAACCGTGAAAGCATAACTTTTCAGACAGGACAATAAAAGTAGAGGATACTATGAATCTGAAGATGACGATTGACGTGGCATTTAATTTTTTTAGATCGTAGCTGACATGAATGCAAGAAGGAAACTTACACAAAAAAAACAGGAATCAATAATTTGAAAGAAAAGCATGAAGAAACCCAAGAAAATGTTACTAGGAAGAAAAGAGATGAAAAGGACAGATTTATTTTTTCTACTCCTAAACGTTTACTCTGTTTACTTCTTGTTTTCCTGTCAACTCCGAACTTCAGTTATTTAAATGCAGCCTTAATCTCCACCTACTGTCGCCTTGAATCCTGTTCTTTCATAGTCCATTCTACTTATTAATGCAGCGTTAATCTAAATCTTCTGTCTCCTTAAATCCTGTTGGGATTATAGTCCATTCTTCTGAGTAACGTTGACACAGTCTCAGTCTTGCATTCCTGTCAACTACGATCTTCAATTATTAAATGCAGTGTTAATTTCCATCAGCTGTCTCCTTAAATCCTACTCTGATTATAGTCCATTTTTCTTAGTAACGTTGACACAGTTTCCGTCTTGCATTCCTGTCAACTACGATCTTCAATTATTAAATGCAGTGTTAATTTCCATCAGCTGTCTCCTTAAATCCTACTCTGATTATAGTCCATTTTTCTTAGTAACGTTTATTCAGAGTCCTTCTTTATTTCCTGTCAACTACGATCTTCAGTTATTTAAATACAGCGTTAATCTCCATCTTCTGTCTCCTTGAATCCTATTCTGATTATAGTCAATTCTTCTTAGTAACGTTGACTCAGTTTCCCTCTTGCTTTCTTGTCAACTCTGAACTCCAAGTATTTAAATGCATCGTTATTCGTCATCATTTGTTTCCCTGAATCCTGTTTTTCTTATTGTCTCTTCTCTCAGTTTCTTTCTCTATTTGCTTCGTTGTCTTTATTTTGGAACTTTATTTGGCATATTTATTTATTAATCGTCTTCTTTTTTTGATTTTCTTTATAATTTTTTCCGTCTCTTTTCTATTCTTTTGTCCACAGAAAGTTTACTGTTTACATTTTAATTCTTTTTTATTTTTTCCTTGTTTTGTGTTCTTTAAATATTGCATCCCCCGATCATTTATCCTATCGGTTTTCAATTTGACTTGATGTAATGAAATATCCAAATATCAATGGAAACCAGTTATCAAAACCTAATTGAATGTCGTTTACAGGAAATGAAAAATTAGCAAGGTTTTTCAGGAAACAAAAAAAAATCCATATAATAACATTCTTCAAATCATCAACTAGAAAAATATAAATAAATCATTGTCGCCTTTATGAAATCGGCATATATCTTCGTTTTCAAAAATCGTGTATCTTTCTTACACTTGATATTACAATTGTTGTAAAATTATCGTTTCTTTAAAATGCAACACATTATGTTTACATCTATTAAATGCTTAAGGCTAAATGTAAAATTGTAACATGATTCTAAAACCAAATAAACAGCTTTGCATAATCAGAGTGATAGATATATAGAGAGAAAGAGACATAGTGATAACCACAATGTGATCGATAGATAGATAGATAGATAGATAGAATTTTATATGAACAGATAGATAGATGAACAGACAGATAGATAAATAGATAGATAAATAGATGAACATACTGAGATAAATGTGAACAGACTATAATAGATAGACAGAATTATATATGAAAAGATAGGAATAGACGGCGATAGATAGGTAAATATTAACAGACTCGGATATATATATATATATATATATATATATATATATATATATATATATATATATATATAGATAGATAGATAGATAGATAGATAGATATGAAGAAAAAATGTGTATAGATAGTTTGATATACGGTTATACGATCAGAATATACAGTATTTACATTAGTCGGACTATTGTCCTCATCTTTGTCGCCATATTTTCACAACGTTTCGGCCATTGTACGCTCCGGACTTCTTCAGGTTGTTGGAATTTCGAACTGAACCCTTTATTTCGATCACTGGGGTAGACTGTTCTAGTTCCACGTGCCATGTTTGATGGATGTCAGTTATTAGTTATCTAATTTTGTGGCCTAGCATATGTGCTGATTCCTTAAGTTTACGAATTTTCCAAAGGTGACCCTGTCTATGATCCCAACATGATCCCACAGAGGACGGTGATCTCCCTTCTCTCTCCATATGTGGTCAGCCACGCCTGATGTTTCTACTTCCCCTCACGTTACAGCTTTCTGGTGTTCTTGAAGCCTTACCTTGAGGGAGCGACCTGTCTCTCCTTTATATTCCTTTCCGCATTGCACGGGATAGCGTACACACAGTCTTTAGTCATGTTCTCATCTAGGGGGGTCTCACTCGAGAGAGATATCTGCGAAGTGTTGTCACGCTTTTGAAGGTTGTCCTGATGTTATATGGACCGGAGATCCTTTGTATTTCCTCTGATAACCCCTTCACATAAGGGGTTATCAGAGGAAATACAAAGGATCAGGCAGGCAAACTGTTTTCTGAGTGTTGTTGTCCTCTTCCTCCTCCTCCTCTTGTACCCGCCTATCCCAGTTTTGTGGGGCTGCTGCCATGTACCCAGGGTAGTTGTTACGTTGTAGGATACGACTGGTAAAAAAATGGTTGCTGAAACATTAGGTTTATAATACCCAGAAATTCATACCCAAATGTCCTCTAGGACATTTGGGTATGAGTGGATAAAGGCGTTGGTTAGATCCAGTGACAGACCAACAGAGTGTGAGTTCAATACCCGGTTAAGGCAGTGAAGAACTTTCAGAGGGAAAATTAGCAGGAGATAGAACAGTCTGCCCCGGTGATCGAAATAAAGGGTTCAGTTCGAAATTCCAACCAAGAAGAAGAAGGCCGGAGCGTACAACGGCCGAAACGCAGTGACAAATATGGCGACAAAGATGAGGACAATAATCCGACTAATGTAAATACTGTACATAATACCTCATCTCAGAAATATAGACAGAATATATATATATATATATAGCGAGAGGGAAAGAGACAGAGAGACAGAAAGTTGGACAAAATGGGATAGAAAGAAAGAGATATATATATATATATAGATAGATAGATAGTTAGATATGAAGAAGAAATATATAGATAGTTTGATATACAGTTATACGATCAAAATATATATATATATAGAGAGAGAGAGAGCAAGAGACAGAATGGGATACAAAGAGAGATAGATATTTGATAGATAAGTACATAGATATGAAGAAAAATATGTATAGATAGATAATTTGATATACAGTTATATATTATGAGACATCGATAGATTTGAAGAGAATAAGATATGGAGAAAATTAACCGCAGTATAATTCATCGACATTAATATTATTCGCCCTTTTCTATTTATTCATATCTTTCTACAGAGATAGCTGCTTATCTGGCTTGCATTTTGAACTATCTCTTCCTCTCTCTCTCTCGCTATATATATATATATATATATATATATATATATATATATATATATATATATATATATATATATATATATATGACATTTTCAGAATGTTCGAGACATTTTCATAGAAAATATTCGTTCTCTGACAGGATTCGAACCTGTATCCTATACGGAACCTTCATTTAGCCTGACTTGCCTTAACCGATTTTGCTACAGAGGAGCGTTCGGTTAGCAAGACCGAATTTAGTCTTTAAATTTCAATCTATCATGATTCTCTCACATACATTCATATCTGCTCAAGGCGTAACGAAATGTAAACAAATTTAGCCTGACGTGCTCTTAAGCGATCGAGCTCGATTGGTTATGAGCACGTATATATATATATATATATATATATATATATATATATATATATATATATATATATATATATATATATATTATATATATATATATATATATATATAGTATTTTATAGATACAAATATGAGCACGTATATATATATATATAGTATTTTATAGATAAAAATATGTGATTAATTGCTCTGTTATAAAAATAACGTCTGAAATGAAAAATATATATATACATATATATATATATATATATATATATATATATATATATATATACATATACATATATATATACATATATATATATATATATACATATACATATATATATACATATATATATATATATATATATATATATATATATATATATATATATATATATTTAAAGAATATATATAGCATAATGAGAAGCCACGTATACAATATATATAAAAAAAAATAAAATTATAAATACATTCTTTCACAAAGAACATTCATTTTTTTAATTTGCAACTTTTTAGTTGTTTTTATATATATAAATAATATATATATATATATATATATATATATATATATATATATATATATAAAGATATTTAAAGACACAAGAATTAAACAGCACGTTCGTACCAAAATCAGGAACCACACCTTGACGTTGAACGGACTGGTCCTAAGCACCTACGTTTCCGCCATATGCGAGCACCTTTTAGTGTTGACCGGTTCACCGTGTTGTCCCGTCACACTCGTTATTTCACCTTAAGGTGCTCGAGGCACTTTACATCGGGTCCCGCAAGTCTTCCTTGTGAAAACAACTCGCTGTCATTTGCCTCTAGCTCCTTTTGCTCATATTTTTCTCCTCCTCCACATTTCTTTTCATTTTCTGTGTTTTTAATACAAATTAAATATCCCATTGGAAGCCTGAAGAGCGGGAGCGAAGCCGGTTGCTTCGCCCGTTTTTAATATGTCTAGTAATATCAAGCTTAATACTTTTATCGCTTTATATATATATATATATATATATATATATATATATATATATATATATATATATATATATATATATATATATATATATGTATGTATGTATGTATGTATGTATTCATGCATGTATGTGTATGAAAATGATTTAAGAAGACAGGGAAATGTACAAAAAATATAAGAAGGAGAAAGTAAAGGTTAAAGAAAGCTAAGAAGAAAGGAAATAAGGAAAATAAAAGTGAAACCACAAAAAAAGAAGCAGCTTCGAAATAAATCAATAAAATATTAATGAAAAAAATGATAAATGGAATAGTTAAAGACATCATTGTAGTAAGAAAACAATAAAAGTTTACAAAGCGATATAAATCTAGAAAAAATATTCAAGGAGGAAATTAACGAAGACAAATTTGATCACTGAAAAGAATCAATCATAATGGAAGACATGATATCCCATGATGTTAACGATAAAGTTAATCATCAACTCTTCTTTGTAAGGCAACATTCGGTATTCCCACACCGACAACCAGTATGGGTGTCGTTAAAATTTAAAATATATTTCTCTTAAACAATTTCTCTGGAACATACCTTCGTCAAGTGTAGTAGGTGTTATCACTCTTTCCAGCAATTCTGCGTTTTTCCTTCCTAACCATTTGTTCCAAGTGGTCCGAAGCGTCAACATCCTCATTATATGATTATTTTATTTTCAATTTACATGTTATATTCATTATTTACTTTATTCGGACTATTGTCCTCATCTTTGTCGCCATATTTATTACAACGTTTCAGCCTTTCACTATCTGTCTATATTTCTGAGATGAGGTATTATGTACACTATTTACATTATTCGGACTATTGTCCTCATCTTTGTCGCCATATTTATTACAACGTTTCAGCCTTTCAGTATCTGCCTATATTTCTGAGATCACGTATTATGTACACTATTTACATTATTCGGACTATTGTCCTCATCTTTGTCGCCATATTTATTACAACGTTTCGGCGGTTCAGTATCTGTCTATATTTCTGAGATGAGGTATTATGTACACTATTTACATTATTCGGACTATTGTCCTCACCTTTGTCGTCATATGTATTACAACGTTTCGGTCGTTGTACGCTCTGGCCTTCTTCATGTGGTTGGAATGTCGAACTGGACCCTTTATTTCGCTCACTGGGGTAGACAATAGTTCGAATAATGTAAATAATTTTCATAATACCTCATCTCAGAAATATAGACAGATGTTATATTCATTTTAGTTGGAGCTATTATTGAAAAAATTCAGATGACGGTGTTCCTATTATTTGTTACAGCTCTTTGTGATTATATAGCGCCAGACCACAACATTCGAAATATGGTCTCCACTAAGACCTTCAGGCTTAAACATCAGCTGAAAGAATTATATCAAAACATTTTAATGGAGGTCTATATGAGTGAATAGTCTGGCCAAATAAATTATTGTTAAAATACATATATATCTAAATTGTTTTGTTTTTTATTTTGTTTTGTAAATGGTATGTTGGGCTGTTTTTCCGTTGGTAAAAGAAACTAAAAAATCTCCTACAGAAGATAGCGACGGAGAGTGTGAAGAAGGGACTAAGCATAAACTACCAACAATCGGAATGCATCAGTAAAAGGATGAACCCGAAATGCGATTTGTAGGTCGCGAACACTAGAATCATGTATACAGGCGGAGAGAAATATAGAGGTCAATGTCAGACCAATGCAATATAAATTGTGATCTGGAAAACTCGTATCTATTTGAAGGAATTATTGTCGTTAATCCCGATGGAAAACCTACTAACATGTCCATCATATTTGTAAATGTAGCGACAACGCGACATGCGAAAGAAGAAATTGGAATGTTTTAATGTACAAAACAACATTTCATTGCAAATCGCGCGGAATTGCTAATCGTCATGGGAGACCTGAATGTAAAAGCAGGCGAATAAAAAGTTAGTAGAAAACACCTGGTTTCCACAATACCCAAGACGTACATGGAGATTGGGACGTCCAGGAGGAGGAGGAACCAAATATATAATCGATTATATAATTTTCAATAAGAGGTTCAAGAAAGCCTATTTACACTGCAAAACATACCCAAGTGCAGATTGCGGGTGCGACCACTTTCTAGTGATTTATAAATTTAGACTGACACAACAGGAATTAAGATGGTCAGCACCTAAATTGCAATACGATAGATTCTTGAATTACCCGGATGTGAATGAGAAATATACAGACTTTTTCAAAAGCAGATACAATGGGAAAAATGGGCGTGTAAAATCGAAATCCGACACATTAAGAGAGGAATTAGTATCATCAGGAATCCAGATCCTCCTAACGAAACTAAGACTAAGCAAAAAAGATGAAAAGTGGACAAAAAACAATGGTAAGGTAAGGCGCAGAATATGACTGTTCAGAAATCAGTTAATTAAAAAATGCAGGCAGACTAAAGAGGAACGACTCACCGAAATAATGTTGAGAAATAGACATAAAGGGTATCACAGGTAAAGTAGACTTACGTAAAATATGAAAACTAACAGGACAAAAGACATGCTCATTAACAGGTATCATAAAACAAGAATACTTCAAAGATTGAACAAATACATCAAGCTCTTCACTACAAATGAATATTAACAGACAATACACAGAAATAACGAAGGACCGTAAATATTATGTAGATATAAAATGCAGATGGCACAGTTTTGATAATAGAGACAAAAATATGACTACAAGAACACGCGTACAAGGCAATGAAGAAAAACGAGAAGTAAAAGCTGCTCGGTCTCACGCTGTCCGCTGATCTGAGATGGAACAAATACATCGAGTCAATTGCATCATCCACCGCAAGGAAAGTTGGCTCCCTGTGCCGAGCCAGGAAATTTTTCTCCCCGGAATCGATCCTCCAAATCTATAAATCGACCATTCGCCCTTGCATGGAGTATTGCTGCCATATATGGTCTGGAGCCCCTGCTGTTTGTCTCAGGGTTCTTGATAAGATCCAGAGACGGATATGCAATGTAATTGGCCCTGATCTCTCATCTCGTCTGCAGTCGCTCTCTCATAGACACGACGTTGCCTCGCTCTGTCTTTTTTACAAATACTTTCACGGTAATTGCTCCGAGGAGCTGCTTTCGCTGGTTCCTAGGCCTCATGAATTTAAACGTCCTACGAGGCTGGCATCCCGTTCCCATCCCTTCACCGTTGAAACTGTTAGATGTAGACGTCTCTTCTACTCCAATAGCTTCATGTATCGCACATCTCGCCTGTGGAACTCCCTTCCTTATTCCTGTTTCCCTGACAAATACAATCTCCAACTATTTAAGTGTAACGTCAATCGACATCTCCAGCTGCCTTGATCTATCAATTTCCCTTCAACACATCCTTTCACCTTTCATTCCTATCTGCTCTCGCTCCAAATCTTCTGTAACCCCCTTGCCTTGATCGATCAACTATCTTTCTCCACATCCTCTCCTTTACCACTCCTATCTGCTCTTCCTCCAAACCTTCTGTAACCCCTTGCGTGCTAGTGGCTTCCAGCCTTGCTTGGGGTGATAAGCTTTAAAAAAAAAAGATTAAGCATCAATTGCATGAGCACGGACGTCACTGTTGTTAACAAATGAGGCAGCCCAGCATGCAAATTAAAAATTGGAAATGCCAAAATCTCAGAAGTAAAATAATTTTAATATCTGCGAAGTACTTTAAGAAAAGACGGAAAGAGTGAAAAGGAAGTCGGAAGCCGCATAGAATGCTTCCCAAGAGATTAGCAAAGTACTCAGAAAAAAAAACAAAATCGTTAGAAGCAACAACAACAAAAAAGAATACTGAACCTTTATGTAACATCAGTCGTCATGCCAGAATCAAACAACTTCGGAAATTTAAGTATCTCGGAAGTGTATTAAAATAGGACTGAAAATGCGACACTGAAATACGAAGACATATCGAGAGAGCCAAATTTTAAGGAGAGAAATAGACAAAATTCGCCTAGAAAAAAAGAAAATGTACTCAAATAACGTGTCACAAATATATTTTATTTCTGGATTTAAAAAAAAAATTATATTCTTGTTTTGTTTACACATTTCTTAAAATTAAGAAAATGGCCGCTTTCAAGAAAATGTTCTTAAATCGGCCGAAAATTCGAGATTCCAATCTATATATGTTTCATTTAAAATACACCAAAAATTTTTTACTTACTGGAAATAGTAAATTTAGTCATTTAGCTTTCAATTAATTATTTTTTCGTAAAGGATCTTCAAACGTAAATAAAAGTCAATAAAATACTAAATAATTGCTGAAAATTTTATATTAATTTGTAGAAATTACTAGGTAGTTAAAAATAAGAAAAATGCGTTCACTTAGATTTCGTAAATGTCTGCCAATTCTGGTCATCCACACTAGCTGTCATCACCTCGTAACTTATCGGTGACGTTGATGACTTCAATAAAGACATGATAAGAAGAGGACCCTTTGTTAATAAATGCTTGTAGACTATAATTTTATGCTGTAAGTAAGTAATATTTGTTTCAAATCAGTTTAATTTAACATTAAATTTGCTAGTCGTCCTGCCAGAATCAAACAAGTAAGGAAAATTAAATATCTCGGAAGTGTTTTAAAATAGGACGGAAAGTGTGACACTGAAACCCGAAGGCGTATTGAGAGAGGCAAATAGACAAACTTTGCTAGAAAGAAAGAAAATCTTACTAAACTGTTACCTGATATCTGTCCTCCTGTAAGCCAGTGAATGCTTGACAATCTCGTCAAAGATGAAGAGACTCGAAGCAGCGAGAATTTTGTCCTAGAAAAGGATGTTGAGTAAACCACGAAACGAATAGGTAAGCACCGACGAACATTTAAAGAATATGGAAGAAAAAGGACACTTATATATAACATCAAGAAGATACAGTTGAAGTTTTTAGGTCGTATAATAAGGGGCATGGAAAATGTGATACTCAAAGAACAGGCTGAATGCAAGAGGGACAATTGAAAACAAAATAAAACCTACCTAGCGAGATTGAATACATGTTCGACGGAGCAAGGTCAGTGGTGTGCTATACATGACTGACGAGGCAGATTTTATCACGCAGTAGGTTGTCATTTCTTTCTGCGGTAGACCAGTTGCCATCCGCAGCTATAGAAGCCGGTCTGTCCTGCTTTTTTTCAATAGCTGGGGGGAGAAAATTCTTTTTCAAGGGTATTAGCACATAAGTAGGGTAGAAGGACAATAGCAAAAACAAAAGAATTATTAAGATCAACAAAGGTCAAGAAATTGTGGAGAGCCAACTTCCTGAAGGGACACGACACAATAATAATAATAATAATAATAATGATAATAATGATAATTTTTATGCCACTATCGAAAAAGATCGCCTGAAGATCGAAAATCCAATGAAGGGTTTGTATTGATATCGGTCCTGACTTAGCATCGCGACTTCATCACATTCCCACAGCCGTGAAGTGATTTCCCTCATGGTAATTGTTCCAATGAGTTCTCTTCGGTCATACATGGGTGAAATGAAATGGATTTCCTCCTTGATGACAAAGCGAATAATGTTAACGCGACAGAAAGAAAGTTCTCATGGAAAGCGATCATACAATGAAGGCCACCAGCAAAATTGAAGTCAAAATAATACACGGAAGTTTTTGGAGATCAGTTGATTTCTTTTTTTTACGACTTGTCGGCCTCCCAAAAAGATTACACATTCTAATGACAAAGAGAACCAATTCCGCTCTCCAGTACAAACATGCTAAACTCCAGTGCAACTTTTTACCATCGCTTGAAGAGGCACAAGAGTCGAAACAAGAAAGGTATTGTGTAGTGATTTCAGCATGTATTTGTTCTAATCTCTTATAATAAAAATCATATATATATATATATATATATATATATATATATATATATATATATATACTGTCCGCGCGTTGAAATATGTACAATAAAGCTGCATATGTAATTCAGTCAATATATATATATATATATATATATATATATATATATATATATATATATATGATTTTTATTATAAGAGATTAGAACAAAAACATGCTGAAATCCCTACACAATACCTATATATATATATACACGCCAGCTAGATGTTTTCCATAAAAGTTGTCTACGTGCCATTTGTGGAGTTACCTTCAAGATAGGACATCTAACGTAGACTTGATTAACAGGTGTAACATTGGAGGAATCGTGACTTTTCTCATATAGTCTCAGTTAAGGTGGACTGGTCATGACTTGACAATGGCTGATGACAGGATATACAAAATCCTAATGTACAGCCAGTTAGATCAGGGCTACAAGAATGTAGGACGCCCATGGCTAAGATACAAAGACAAGCTGAAAAGCAAATTGTCAGATGTCAATATACAACATAACAAGCATAGGCGCTTAGAATTGGAGCGGGTAGAATGGAGATCAACGTGTTTTAGTGGACTCAGCAGTTTTCAATCTGCTTTTATGAATCATCTTCAAGAAGCGAGAGCGAGATCTAAAAGGTCAGACAATCTAACAGTGATCTCATCCCACAATACTTACACTTGCTCCATATGCGGCCTCATTTGTAAATCACTATCGGGTTTAAGTGCCACTTAAGATTATCGCACAAAATTTCATAACTGAATCAATTAAGTTGTCAGATCCTCATACGACGAAACCGACGCGAGAGTCCATTATATATATATATATATATATATATATATATATATATATATATATATATATATATATATATATATATATATATATGTATATATATGATGAGAGTGTGTGTTCCTCCGAATATGAAAATGTATGTCCCTTTGTGCAGTTTGACAGAAAATGAAAGAATACATCAAATGTTTAGATTAAAGATGTTTAAAATTTGAAAAGAAATTTTTTTCTTTTCTAAACAAAAAGTTGATAGACCTAATATTTTAAATATCGGAATAGGCCACGGAGAAAATGCTTTATTAGATAAGAAACACAATATAAAATCCATTTTTTCTTTTTTTTTTTTTCTTTGTTTCTTTTCGTATCTGTCGCCCGGTACAAAGAAAAACTTACTAAAGAACAAATTTCCACGAAGCCTTTGTAGACAAATATAAAGAAAATGACACTTGCGGCCATGTTTACTGGTTAAAACATTTAGATGTTCCATTATTTTGTTAGTCATCTTTCGTATTTAATTCATTTTAGGAATTAAACTAAGTACATCTCAACAGCTAAGCAATTTTTCTGTCTCTTATCCGATATTCTCAATGATATAACAATGCAATGCTTTCGGAACATATATGGGAAATTAAAAACAAAAAGAAAATAAAACTAAAAATATCATAGTAAATCGGAAAAACAGTATCAACCTACAACAATAAATCCAAAAAATGTAAACTCTGTCTGGAGGAGAAAATAGCAATAATCAGCTTCGTAAACAAACCAAATTACTTACTAAACTATCAGAACTTATCTCAGACACGAAACAAATTTTTAATACGCTACTTAAAAATAAATAATAAATCTTGCAATATACCACCATGATATATATATATATATATATATATATATATATATATATATATATATATATATATATATATATATATATATATATTAAAGAAAAACAGACCACTTTAAGGCTCCATGTAATAATTTATTTCACCATAGCCCTTTTAAAGGACGCTGGATCATCAGACATCACGCCCAAAATGTGAAACGAAAAATGAACAATAAAATTTTCACTTTTGACGGGTAGTATTAAGTTTATGTAATTTAACAGGGATGATAGTGAGGAGTAGTGTGAGAGACATGATCGAGTTTAGAGAGGGTTTATTTTAATATTTCTATCGATCATACTTAGTATTAGGGGAGGAGGGATCAGACATTGACCTATTTAATCGGTTAACTTAACGGAAGTGATATATTGAAAGGGAAGGGGGAGAAGAGAGAAAAAAGAAAAAAGAAAGAAAGAAGGGGGAGTAAAGAGAAAGATGCTGTAATTAGGTTTTAACCCGTTGATGAATGTTATGATCCCTGTTTATAAATTCCAGTTGTATAAGGTCTTTTTTACTACAAGCTTTTGATTGTTCCTACAATCATCCTCAGGTATAGAAATAGATTGGTCGTTTTTACATCCAGGTATTAACAGGAAAACGAAAGTTAAGATGTACACCGAAATAGTTCCTTTTGGAAATGTGTTATTGTTAACTGTGAAAAATTTGTTGGAGCCTGCGGTCGCAACACTGAGGTTGAATTTTTGTTTTAAATTTGAATTGTGCATCTTTGTACTAATATAGTCATATGAGAATTCTTTTGTAGAGGTAGTTTTTTCCAGTCAATTTGGCATGAACTAAATTGTTCGAGGTTAATGTATTTTATTAAAAATTGTTTGCGAGAGTGATTCTTGCCATTTATATCATTAACTTCACTATCTGCTTTTTGGATGAATGATTCATGTAATGTAAATTGAACTGCACCACATACTTGATTATATATATATATATATATATATATATATATATATATATATATATATATATATATATATATGTATATATATATATATATATATATGTATATATATATATATATATATATATATATATATATATATATATATACCACACATACACTTATGTAAATCACATATACACATACGTTCATTTACATGTGCAATTACAGACATAGGCACATACACATGTATCGATATACAGAGGTACCTATGTATATCCATATATCAATACTTGCACATATTTTCAAATATTTCCACATATTTATATTTATATCTATTTAAATTTTTCCTTAACTTTCACATTTAATGTTTAACGTTATGTGATCACTTAAGAGTTTAAATATCAAGACAAATATTTCTAATTTTAATATATTACTATCAATAATGGTAGTAAAATAGAAACATATTTAAATTTAAATTAAATTATCAATTTAAAATGAAATTACCTCCAGATGATAAACAAATTCAATCTCACAATTCTAATTAGAGAATATTAAAAGAGAAAATAAGATAAAACGTTAATAAAAGAACTTAAATCCTCCCTTATAATACTTTATATATATATATATATATATATATATATATATATATATATATATATATATATATATATATATATATATAAACAGATCTATACCCATAATTACCTATACCTGCATATGTAATTATATTACTACATTTTACATATATTCACACATATTACATATACGAAGTCACAAATACTTACATTTATATATACAAATATATACATACACAGATCGCATGCAATCCTATATACATGACACGATATATATATATATATATATATATATATATATATATATATATATATATATATATATATATATATATTATAAGTTAACTGATTTAAAATATATTTTGTCGCTACACAATAATAACTATGTTTCAAAAATGGAAGCTAAAAGCTTCGAATTTAATTTTGTTATTAAATTATAGGCATTAGTTCCATGTCCTCGTCAAACGAATTTTGGAGTAACTTATTTTTTTAAAATTTACTGTTTTAAAGGCACGGCAAAAATTCATAATTGAGTGTTCCCAAGGATACAGAGAAATCCATTCATCTAGACAAGGGGTGCTAGCTTGTTCGATTTCAATTTTTCGTTGTATCAGTTAATAGTTATATTCGAAAGCGGTGTTATGTTTAGGGATGGGTAGGGATGTATTTTTCAACAAATTCTGACATCTGCTAAATGCATGTCGTTTTTTTATAAAATTTTTTATTGTTAACGGCAAAATTCTTAAGGCATTTTTTCTATTTGTATACTTAAAGATTTTTTGGGGGCTATTTTGGCTAGAATATGTTTAATTTAACTACAATTCTAAAAAATGTTCTTTTTAATTTTTAACAGACTATATTTCTTTTTAAAACCAAGTATATGTATCAGAATTACAGTATGTAAAATTATTTTTCATATCGAGCATAAGTATGTATATTACCAGGTTTTCATTTTTTTTAAGTAAAATTTATGATAATGACGACAAAGATAGCTAAATTATTTCACTGATTCCGTAAACTTTTATTTTATAAACTTAGTAATATATATTTTACTCATGTATATACAAAGGACATGGGTCATCTAATGTCCTACATATTCTAACTTATCATGTTAATTTCATTTAACTTTAGGTGTTTTATTGGATTCTTTTAAATGTTTGAAGTACTTTGAGAGAGATGTTAAGGTTAGAATACGTTTTATTTAACCTCAATTTTAAAAGATGTTTAGGTTAGAATCTGTTTTATCTAACTACAAATTTAAAACCAAATTTTAAAATATTTTTACTTTAAATTTAATCGACTATATTTTTTTTATAAAACAAGTAAATGTAATAGAATTACTTACAGTATTTAAAAGTATTTATTCACATAAATATAAGTATGTATATTATCAGGTCTTATTTTTTGAAATTTAATTTTTAAATATTGTTTAAAGAAAATTTTTGACAATGATGTCACAAAATAGCTATTTCATTTCTCTGATTCAGAAAATTTTTATTTTTATAAACTTAGTAATATATAGTTTATCATGTATGCACAAAGGACATGGGTCATTTAATGACCTACATATTCTACCTTTTCTTATTAACTTCCATTTTACTGTAGGTGTTTTATTGGATTCTTTTAGGTGCCAGAAGTACTTTGATTGAGATGTTTTATATATATATATATATATATATATATGTATATATATATATATATATATATATATATATATATATATATATATATATATATATATATATATGTGTATATATATAAATATATATATATCTTACATATGCTTCTACAATACATATACACATATATATGCATACATACACCTCTATACAAATGCATATACATATACGCATAAAACCACATGTCAATGTTCAAGTTCATCTACATATTTGTATACATACAATTATGTATTCGCATCCATGTGTGCATATAATCATTTCCAAAACCAAAATTAAATATTTTCATTTCTATATAGCTATTTCTAAATACATACATATATATAATATATTTGCTGTTGATAATAAAAACAGACGACATGCGTTGAACGCATGTCATAATTCGTTGAAAAAAGCCATCCCTACCCTGCATAGACTTACCCCATTTTTGAACGTAACTCATAATTGATACAATATTAATTAATAAAAAAGAACACGCTACCGGACCTGTCAAAATGATTGGATTTCTCTGTATCCTTGTAAGCAAAAATTATGAATGTATGTGCTTTTAAAACTCAGTAAAAGTTATTCCAAAATTCGCTTGAAGATGAAACATAACACTTTAACCTCATATATATATATATATATATATATATATATATATATATATATATATATATGAGTTTAAACAAATGAAGTAAATAACCAAATCCCGAAAACAAACAAAATAAACAATAATCAAAATAAATAAAAATATGTAGTAAATAAAAAAATTGTCAATCTACGAACGCATACGTAAACACATATAACTGTAAAAATAATAATAATCAAAAACAAATTACGTGAACAGTGATAAATTATGAGTAAAATGTTAACGAAAAACAACATTGAACCCTTTTCACCGTAAATATAGCATACCATAAAACTATATTTTCCCCATATATATATATATATATATATATATATATATATATATATATATATATATATATATATATATATATATATATATATATATATATATATATATATATATATATATATATATATATATAAAAGTAAACATAGAAGTCACAGCTGACAAAACAAGAAAGTTATACAAATTAAGCCCTCCTACGCACAATAAATTACTCAAGAACAACATAACCAAAACATACAAAAACGAACCTAAAACAATAGAACACGATATCAATAAAGAAGCTAAAGCAATCGCCAAAAATTAGATCTAGATGACCGAATAAGTTGCATCAGCAAGGCGCAAGCTTTTATCACACTAAAAGACCACAAAGAAAATTTCAAAACAAACCCTGCATGCAGACTCATAAACCCAGCCAAAAGCGAACTAGGTAAAATAAGTAAAACGATACTAGAAAGAATTAATTCTGAACTTAGGAAGAAGTTAGGAGTAAACCAGTGGAAAAACACAAAAGCAAATATTGACTGGTTCCACAGAATAAATAACAAACAAAATTGACAATTCCTACAATTAGACTTAAAAAGATTTTTACCCATCCATAACAGAACGCATGTCAGATAAGTCCATCAAATTAGCTCAGAAACAAATAATAATAAAACCAAACGAAATCGACATCATTAAGCACTCCCGTAAATCATTATTATTTCACAATGAAGAAGCATGGATAAAGAAAGCTGAGATATTTGACACTACAATGGGAAGCTTTGACGGTGCTCGGCGTGCGAAATCGTAGGTATTTACTTACTACACGAACTAAGCAAAATAATAGAGAGAAATGAAACAGGACTCTACAGGGACGACTGTCTTATAATCTTAAGAAACTGTAACAAACAAAACACAGACAAAACTAGAAAAGCAATAATAAAGATATTCAAAAATAACGAATTCGACATAGATATAAAATCTAACCTAAACGAAGTAGATTTTCTAGATGTTACCTTCAACCTAAGAAAAAAGCACATACAAACCCTACAGAAAACCCAATGATAAAACCACTCTATATATACACATCTTCCAACCACCCGCCTTCTATAATCAAACGGATACCAAAATCGATTAACCGCAGGCTTTCCGACAATTCCTCTAATGAATCCACATTTAACAAAGCTAAGAAAGACTACGAAACAGCCCGAAAAGATAGCGGATTTCCAGCAACACTTACATACTCTCACAGAACACAAAAAATGCCAACAGGAAAAGAAATATATGGTTCAACCCACCGTACAGCAAAAACGTAAAAACAAACGTAGAAAAAATATTCTTCAAACTTTTACATAAACACCTCCCGGAATCAAGCACCCTACACAAAATATTCAACAAAAACACACTAAAAATCAGCTACAGTTTGCATCGAGAACATTGCACAAATAATAAAAAAGCTCAACAGGAAAATTATCAACAAACCACACGAAAAAATTAAACCCACGTGTAATTGCAGAATAATGAACGAATGTCCCTTAAACGGTAATTGTTTACAAAACAACGTAATCTACCAAGCTACGATAAAATCACCATATAATGAAGAAAAATTATACATAGGAGTAACTGAAGGACCCTGGAAACAAAGAAATTATGTCCACAAAACATCTTTCACAAATAGTAAATATGCGAACAGCACAATGCTGTCTAAGTATATCTGGGAAATTAAAAATAAAACACAAATCACACCAAAAATATCTTGGAAAATAAGGAAAAGATCATCAGCCTACAACAACCAATCAAAAACTTGCAAACTTTGCTTGGAGGAATAAATAGCTACAATTACCTTCCCAGACCAAAATAAACTATTAAATAAAAAATCCGAGCTCATCACAAAATGCTGACATGAAAACAAATTATATATATATATATATATTATTTTTTCCATTTCCAAAGTTTTCCGTTGTTTTGGGTGGGGTATCTGTTAGCAGGAAATATCACAGAAAGAGAATGATTCCAACATTCAATCTACAAAATATTGCTACCAAAATCAAGCAAGTCGGAAATTTTAAATATTTGCGAAGTGCTTTAACAGAGGACTGAATAGGTGACACCGAAATGCGAAGTGAAAATGCCTTTAAAATTTCAAGGCATTATGAAACAATAATTACGTTAGAAACAAATTAATGAGTACAGTTCTTCTACGTAAATTCGGTACTCGTATATGGCAATGAAAAATTTACTCATTGATGAACAAGAGACCCGACTTAAAATAAAAGTGGTTTACAGACGGATGGTGAGAATACCTTGAACTAAACATGCAAGTAACAAAGAATTATGAAGGAAACTAAATGAAAAGTGCCCCCATGGTATCAGAAAAAGGCAGTCGTATCTTTGGTGACGCATAATAAAAAAGAGGGTCGGTGAAGACCATTTACTTATTCCACTGTGCTATATTGTTTTAACTGCAGGTTCTACGTTAGATTTTTCTAATTTCATGTGCAACTAAATAAAGAGATCGGTTGGAAATTCCAATGTATATCCCCTGAAGCAGGCTGGAGCGTACAAGTGATGAAACGTCGTCAATCTGGCAATAAAGCCGAGGACAACATTCGGAATGGTGTAAATATAATAGTGTAAATAGTCATTAACATTATTTAATCATTCCCCCTGAAATCTCCGTGCATCTCAAAACTTGATGCCTGATAATAATGATGACGTCCTTTCTCAGAAATACCAGTAATATTTATTCAACCAATATAGCTCTGGGGGCGATAAAAGGAAGACCGATATTTAGTATTAGTCATAACAAATACGAGGGTCATTCAATAAATAAGGTGAATTCTTCGGTATAAGGACTTCTATTACAGATAGAAGCTTACTTTTTTTTATTTTTCAACGTAGTCTCCCAGCACTGTCATACACTTTTCCCATCTGTGCACAAGCTTCCGTATTTCCTCAGCGTAAAAATCTTTGGACTGATGTCTCAGCCAGTCGCTCACAACACTTTTGACTTCATCGTCACTTTTAAACTTCGTCCCTCTCGTGAACGCTTTCAAGGGACCAAACAGGTGAAAGTTTGAAGGGGCAATGTCTGGGCTGTAAGGGGGATGAGGGAGCAGTTCCCAGCCCAGCTCGTTGATGGTTTGCACCGTTTGGGCTGCTGTGTGAGGCCTTGCGTTGTCATGATGCAAGATGACTCCTTCTGACCGATGACCCCTGCGTTTGTCCCAACAGAGTTCAAAGTCCTTTCAATGTCATCCACTGTCACCCTTCTGTCAGACTGAATGTGGTAATTGACTGATTCGATCACCTCAGGAGACCTCACTTCTGTAGGCCTCGCAGGCCTGTCTTCATCCTCAACACTGCTCCGTCCTTCTTTAAACAATTTAGCCCACTTGTAGACATTTTTTGGCTGACACATGTGGCACCATACATAATTGACATTCCCCTATGAATTTCAACTGGTTTGCACCCTTCAGCAACCAAAGACTTGATAACTGACCACGGTTCAATCCTGAAGCATGGTTCTTGGTCGGCCATATTTGTTAATCGCCAAAACTCTCAAAGTTTTTTTTAATCTGCAAAAGAAATTCAATCCATGTGAAAAAGAAGTAAAACAAAAAATAAAAATAAAAAAGAGTAAGCTTCAATCTGTATTAGAAGTCAGTATACCGAAAAATTCACCTTATTTATAGAATGACCCTCGTAAAATGGTCATCATTTGAATAACTAGTGAAATATTATCAACAATACACTTTTGCCTTTTAGACACTATTCTAAAAGGTAAAAGTGTGTCGCTGATAATATTTAATAAATTATTCAGATAATGGTCATTATATTAGCCTGCCTCCCATGCCTGAACTAGGTGCCCAACTGACAAGCTTAACGATATTTCGTATCTTCTAATCAGCACTGGTTATCAGGCCTTTCCTTCTGACCATGTCCGTTACTATCTGAACTTGAACGTGATATAAGCTTCTTCGTACCAAATTAGTCCTAATGCTATGCATTGCACCATTAGATTTGTAACTCTTATATGATTGCCTAAAACACATTTCCATCGAAATATTTAACTAAACAGGTCATTTAACAGGCGAACTACGAAAATGTTTGTTTGCGACTTGATGTGGTTAGGGCAAATGGAAAAGTTCCAGCCAGCAGTTTTGGCAATGTTTGCTGAAATTCTAATAAAAGTAGTTGAGAAGGATGACTGGGATTCAATAGAGTATGAAGCAAGCACACTGAAATGTAAGGCTATTCGATGACGCGTTAGAAATTCAGGGTGATTAGTTCTTTCGACTTCGTTCGTCACGAGAATAACAGAATCGTTCTTATTGTTAGCAACATGGAAATCACTACCAGTATTTGCGCGGACGATTTAAAAAAAGATTTTTCTTATCTGCATGAATATTATAATATTAATTTGGTTATGAGTAATAGCAGATCTCCTCCCCTCCTCCTCCTCATCCTCATCATCATCAACATGGTTATGACCAGTAATTTCTGTGTGAATGATGATGATGTCTTTGATTTAGTCTACTGGTACCAGTACATAGCATTAGGACTAATTTGGTACGAAGAAGCATATATCAAGTTGAAGTTCGGATAGTAAAGGCTATGATCAGAAGGAAAGGCCTGATGAACTCTTTCGTAGAATCCGAATAGGATATGAGTTCGATATATCTCAATCCTTGATTAGTCAATGGTAAAAATAACCAATACCGATTGGGAGATACAAAATATAGTCGAGCTTGACACTTGGGCACAAAGGTCAGGCGTGGGAGGCAGTCAAGTGTAGTTTGTTAGTTGGTCAGTCAGTGCCACTTGACCCCGGTGGTGGGGTCAACAGAGCAGTAAAGGCAGAAGAACAGACTCATAACAGAAAGGAATTTCTCAATACAAAAAAAAAAAATTGGTAGTCTCTTTTTCTATTTCTTCTGCTTTTCATTCACGGGATTTTGTAAGCTTTATTCCAGCTTGACCATAGTTTGAAATAGTTATGCATTACATTCTTCTTTCTTGAGACAAATAAGCTACCTTTGTCAGTATGTGAAAATAATTAGCGTAATTTGCGGCGTACAAGACGACCTTACGATTTTTAGCTTGAAATTGTAAGTTAAGCCTGTACTACCGTATACGGTAAGGTACTACCAGTGACTCAAAACTTAGGCCTGCCAGTAAGAAAAGTTAGGTAACAGTATAAGATAACCAGTGCCTAAACTACATAAGGTCACACCACTTACGTACTTACCTGTACATTGAGACACTAACCGCAATATATTTTTTATGTGCGTTGTATAGCAAACAAATGCCTTTTAGTTATTATTCGTAAACATTGCTCCGGCATTCCTTTACTCACAATCCTTAAGTAGGTTATGCGTTCTTCGAAACCTTCTTTTTGCATTATGTGCCGTAAAAAATTAAACTGTCTCATTATGATGTTAATTATAAGCGTCCGTTTTGTTTCCATTTTGCATAATTCTCACATGTTCAGTCCATGGTATTTTTAGCACCCTCCGGTAGATCTCCATATCTGTTGCTTCAAGTGTCCTCTTCATCTGGGAGCAGTTGGCCAGACACCTATTTAGAATTACACCCTTGCTCAAATTAATTGAAACAACCACTTTAGTTACCTTTCTTTCACCATACGGTCAGTTTTAGACCCACTGGAGTGACAGGTTGTAATCGATTTCTAATTTTTCCTCAGGTTAGGTCATTTTCGTGGTATGCAGTAATATGAAACTATTTTCGGGGTGTATGATAACATTTGTTTGGCCTTGAAAAATATTGCGTCATCCGTGATTGCAGCAGATTTTTATCCAGATATGGTTTGACCAGATACTATTGTCTCGACTGTCGATTAGCCATTGTTTGAGATGGACGTTACTGCAAGGAAACATACGAAAATTGTAACGCTGCACTAACACACTGGCAAGCCTTACCAGTGAGCAAATCAAAGGAATATAGACGGGCCCGGAAACTCTCCTGATTTGAATCCAATCGAGAATCTGTGGTCAATCTGCAAGAAACGACTTCGTGGAATTGACATACGAAAATACGAAAATAGTAACAGAATCATTTGTTTTGTTTGAATTAATTTGCTCAAGGGTGTATATTAACCTATTAGGTTCAGAATATTTATAAAAATCTGTCTTTTTACGGATAGGTGTAAATTGTAAATCCCAAATTATACAATGATTCAATGTTTAATTATCGATGGCCGTTTCGATCATGTAGCTAAAATGATTTCATTAAGAGGGTAGAATTATCTACCGTGTGAAAAAATTTTAATCAGAAATATAAGAGATTATAGGAGACGCGGATCCACTTGGTTTGCCAAACACTTTTAAACATTTCATATAACAGACACCCTAATTAGTTATTTCTGATCTTCAGTTTTCTTCAAAATATAGTTTCTCATTTTTTCATTGTCATCCAATTAATCATAAGCATAAACACCCTGTATATATATATATATATATATATATATATATATATATATATATATATATATATATATATATAAAGAAATATAGTCTTAAAGTGTGATATATTTATGGGGTAAAGTTCTCAATATCAGAGATAGAGCGTGTGTAAATATAAAAGTGGACATGGAAGTCACCACTTAGAGGCGACAGTCTCTTTCATGCTAGTGCAATCGTCTGTTTCATGCTAGTGCAATCGCCTGACGATTGCACTAGCATGAAATAGACTCTCGCCTCTAAGTGCTGACTTCCATGTCCACTTTTATATATATATATATATATATATATATATATATATATATATATATATATATATATATATATATGATAGAAATTGTTAGGAGGAT
>OZ038500.1:97306536-97344036 GCA_964036315.1 Acanthosepion esculentum
TAAATACGTATTAGAAATTAAACGTTACATAGGTGAATGATAAAGACAATTCTATCTGCGCAGTTCCGATGAAAGATGGTTCTGTTAGCGCAAAACTACGATAACTTGCATGAAATATACTGAATTATGTATTCCTAATAAGCATCCCTATTGCTAGTTTCACATTTTAAAATTGTTTGTAAGGAAGTTGAGTGAATATGAGAGAATATCTTCGTAACGTTTAAGCTTGCAATATGTTAAAAGAAACAAAAAACCTGGAAATCGCAAAGCCAAGCAATTTGTAAACTAGTGAAAGTCACATACAGACGAATGATGAAATTATATCGAAATGGAATGTGAAACAGAATATGAAGAACGGTTTTTCTAATTTCCTTTCACTGATCAATGCACTCTTATCCGTGATAATCTTGAAGGATGCTGCAAGAGGTGGGCGGAAATCGCTCTGTTAGGTTGAGGCGTCAACAAGTCTCGCTGATAGTGTGAAATATAAACGTGCTCTTGTTTTTGCTCGTGTAAATATTTATTATGAAAAAAGAAACATAACAATTCAACAATAACATTTTTAAATGATTATTCCGGAGCGTATGATTATCAACTCGCATTTTATAACCTGAAAATAAAATAATATTTGTATTAAAAAAATAAAGAAAACAGCAAATTTTATTAACACAAAAACTCGCTTAAAAAAACGCCTGATAATTATGCACCAAGCCAATAAAACTATACGTGGTTCAATAGCAAGGTAAAAATGTTTGGAAAGAAGAAAATTTTTATATAAACGAATACTTCATAAAAATCAGGAAAATTAACGAATATCGGAATAAAATGACATTCAAAGTCAGTTGTTGAATGATATGATCAACTTTATTCAGCCTATTTGAATCTAACTAAGAAAGTTTTATGAAGAAATTCTTCATTTAAAGATTGGATTTTTCCGTTAAAGATAAAGTTAGGAAGCCTGTTCCGGAACTATTGTAGTCTGATTCATATCAAGAAATACGGCAGCCAACAGAAACGATCAATGTACACATTCTATATCTAAATTCAGAACATAGAAGATTAATGATGTCTTTAAAAATGTATCTTCCTTTCGTTGACACTATTTCAATTATTTGTTCAATAAAGTAGATTTTGGAAAACCCGATAAAGTTCATAAAACTGCTGTCATGTCAAATGCATGATACAAAGTCAAATATATATTTGTATTATGTGAATTATTTCATACGTTATTGGTGAAAATATATCCGAGAATCTTCTCGTTATTTTCTAAGAATTGAACAAATACGATAATAAAACGCAATATTGAAACAAACACGTATAATACACGCCATTACTTGTAGAAAACGTGTACAACTCAAAGCGAAAACGTCTAAAACTAGAATCCCTCATCAGAAAAAAGCTGGCATTTAAAACATCAACTACGATTTCTGCAATAATGTATTGACCTGGTTCTTTAATTATAAATCTCTGTAAGTATCACCAACATACACAGCATTTATAACGGCACAACAAAAATCTGTATATATCATGACATTTGTATAACTGAAAACTCACGGAAAAACAAAATACAAAAATAAATTGCCATATATATATATATATATATATATATATATATATATATATATATATATATATATATATATATATATACGAGGGTCATTCAATAAATAAGTTGAATTTTTCGGTATAAGGACTTCTAATACAGATAGAAGCTTACTCTTTTTTTATTTTTTTTTGTTTTACTTCTTTTTCACTTGAATTTAATTTCTTTTGCAGATTAAAAAACATCTTTGAGAGTTTTGGCGATTAACAAAGATGGCCGACCAAGAAGCATGCACCAGGATTGAACAGCGGTCAGTTATCAAGTTCTTGGTTGCTGAAGGGTGCAAACCAGTTGAAATTCATAGGAGAATGTCAACTGTGTATCGTGCCACATGCTTCAGCCAAAAAAATGTCTACAAGTGGGCTAAATTGTTTAAAGAAGGACAGAGCAGTGTTGAGGATGAAGACAGGTCTGGGAGGCCTACAGAAGTGAAGTCTCCTGAGGTGATCGAATCAGTCAATGACCTCAGTCAGTCTGACAGAAGGGTGACAGTGGATGACACTGCAAGGACTTTGAGCTTATCTGTTGGGACAAACGCAGGAGTCATCAGTTAGGAGTCATCTTGCATCATGACAACGCAAGGCCTCACACAGCAGCCCAAACGGTGCAGACCATCAACTATCTGGGCTGGGAACTGCTCCCTCATCCCCCTTACATCCCAGACCTTGTCCCTTCAGACTTTCACCTGTTTGGTCCCTTGAAAGCGTCCACGAGAGGGACGAAGTTTAAAAGTGACGATGAAGTCAAAAGTGTTGTGAGCGACTGGCAGAGACATCAGTCCAAAGATCTTTACGCTGAGGGAATACGGAAGCTTGTGCACAGATGGGAAAAGAGTGTGACAGTGCTGGGAAACTACGTTGAAAATTTTTCCAAAAGTAAGCTTCTGCCGGTATTAGAAGTCCTTATACTGAAAAATTCACCTTATTTATTGAATGACTCTCATACATATAATTCATGAAAGAAACCTCAACAGAATGCAGAAAGTACTGGACGGCCGTTTTGTCCTATAATTGGGACTCATCAGCAGTGCGCATTCACTACCGAGGATTGAAACCCTGACAGTTAGGTTGTCAAGCAAATACCATCCCAACTGTTCCAACGTGCCTCGCTGACGAACAAATAGCAAATCAGACTCAATATATCGCCGCTCGCTCAAATATTCCGTGGTGGAACTCAACTGAAGTTCTCTGTAACCATAGGACTGTGCCCCCTGGAGCCACAAAAAAAACCTCAACAGAATATAGGACGAAACGGCCGTCCAGTCCTTTCTACATTCTGTTGAGGTTCCTTTCAGACTCAATGAATTACTTAATTATAATTATCAAATCCTCCTTACAATTTCTATCATATGTATATCATTGTTTGATCCGGCTTCTAATGCTTCAGTTTGAGCGGCTTGGTGATAATAGACGTGGTTCCGGGGGGCACAGTCCTATGGTTATAGAGTACTTCAGTTGAGTTCCACCAAGGAATATGTGAGCGAGCGGCGCTATACTGAGTCTGATTTGCAGTCTCTTCGTCACCGAGGCCCGTTGGAACAGTTGGTATGACGTTTGCTTAACCTAACTGTCATGGTTTCAATTCTCGGTAGTGGATACGCACTGCTGATGAGTCCCAAATATAGGACGAAACGGCCGTCCAGTGCTTTCTGCATTCCGTTGAGGTTTCTTTCAGACTCAGTGAATTAATTAATTATAATTATCAAATCCTCCTTACAATTTCTATTATATATGAATAAAAATAAAGATGTGTAATCCGGTGTTCTTATAGATTTTTTTTTATTTTTACACAATAGTGTTCAATGTAAATTTACAGAGCATTAATATTATAAATTAACTGATTTAAAATATGTTTTTTTTTCGCTACACAATAATAACCAAGTTTCAAAAATGGAAGCTGTTATTAAATTAAAAACATTAGTTCCATTTCATCCTCAAGCGAATTTTGGAGTAACTTATTTTTTAATTTACAGCTTTAAAGGCACGGCAAATATTCATAATGCAGTGTTTTCAAGGATGCAGAGAAATCCACTCATCTAGACAAGGGTTGCTAGCTTGTTCAATTTCAGTTTTATTGAAATTGAACACGCTACCACAGCTTTTCTTCTTTTCATAAATTACATCAAAATTTTCCGAATGTTTTAGATATCCAAGCGCCTTTAGCTATACTTTAGCTATTGTCAAGGATGAATTTTATTTTATTTCATACGGAATATAAGTATTGTTTTATATATGTATCTGCAATTATCAGAATGTTTTATTTTACAAATATGTTAGTACAACTGGAGACCAAACAAATTCAATCCATGACATGGGTATTGATAATATGAATATAATAACATCATCCACATGTAAAAAAAAGGCTAACGATAACGGAAGCATTAATTAAAAAGAAATGAAAAGCTAACATTCAATAATACCAATTATGAACACGGCCAACATTTGCTGACTGTGCTGAAAAATAAAACATTCTTACAAACATCATAAAGCATATATATATATATATATATATATATATATTATAAAATATAATAAAACATGTGGAAATCGCTACGCAAAAACTTTCATACTCATACTTTCAATACTTTTAATTGTACAAAGCATTTTCACACACACACATACACACAATTACATATATATATATACATATATATATATATACATTTATATATATATATATATATATATATATTATTTTTATTATAAAGTATTATAATAAAATATGTTGAAATTGCTGCGCAAAAAATTTCATGTGTCAATACATTTAATTGTACAAAGTATTTTCACACACACACACACGCACACATATATATATACACACACACACACACATATATATATATATGTATATATATATATATATATATATATGAATATATATATATATATATATATATGAATATATATATATATATATATATGAATATATATATATATGAATATATATATATATATATATATATATATGAATATATATATATATATATGAATATATATATATATATATATATATATGAATATATATATATATATATATGAATATATATATATATATATATGAATATATATATATATATATATATATATATATGAATATATATATATATATATATATATATATATATATATATATATACATATATGAATATATATATATATATATATATATATATATATATATATATATATATATATATATATATATATATATATATATATATATATAATCCGACACGGATAACAATATAGAAAGAAAAAAACATGTGGACAAACAAGCCACATTTGCGCAGGAATATCCAAACGCACTGATCACACACATATACGCACACATAACATCATTGACTATCTTATTAATGAACTATTATTGTTATTAAGGTGATAAAATGCTGTCCAAACCGCATCAAATCCAGATGAAATATTTAACAGTTTGGTGTCTATTAGTTCCTCTCACACCTCCATGGCGCACGCAATTTTTGGCAACAACATTTTTGATCATCAAATGTTTGGCATAAAAATTACTATGTCTGATCACGTGTTCATAATCAAGCAATCAGACGCAAGCGATAGCAGATGGAAATCTCGAAGTCACTTTAGAATCGAGATATATCACGGCGTAGCCACATATCTATCCATCTGAATGTAACTTTTGAAAATCAGAGAGCTGTGAAACCGGTAAAGGTACCGTCAGTAAATATTCTTAAAGAATACAGTTATATTTTTTATCTTAAGAACACATGGCACAGTAGATAAAAGCTTTGGTTAGATCCAGTGATAAAGTTCAATACCTGGTTAAGGCAGTGGAGTACTTGGAGAGGTGAATTAACAGGAGATAACTGATAACTGACATCCATTAGACATGGCATGTGGAACTAGAACAGTCTACCCCAGCGAGCGAAATAAAAGGTTCAGTTCGATATTCCATCCACCTGAATAAGGCCGTAGCGTACAACGGCCGAAACGTTGTGATAAACATGGCAAGAAAAATGCGGACAATAATCCGAATAATGTAAATAATGAAAATGCATCATGTTTATTGATTAACTTCAAAAGGCACTCTCCATCAATAGAGAGTGCAAATTACTGAGTCAGTTAGCAAAGGCTATCAAGACTAAACTCCAAGGAAAACTAAAGAAAGGAGACTTATTAGAACAACACATTGCTCCAGCAAAAAAGTCGTTGGTTTCAATGGCTTCTGTTCATAAATGTGGCTTTGAATTGGTCACATATCCACCCTATTCCCCTGACTTGACTATCATTTCTTCTCCAAGAAAGAATAGGCCGGGAACCTGTTTCAAAGTGAGGATGATGGCCTATCTGTTGTTGATGAGTGTTTGATGAACATTATGAAGTCTTTTTTGAACAGTCAGATATAAGTTTACATGGAACGAAGCAATACAGCTATTAATAATAAGAGTTGAAATTGATGTGTGCAAAATATCACACCTTTGTCATCACTTCTACATAGTCAACCTATGAACTTTTGTATTTCGTCAACCTGCAGCTTAAGACAGAAAGCTGTGAGTAGGAGCACTTTTGGTTGAAAATAAAGCTCCCTATGGCCATCAAAAAACAAAAGAAATCTAGCAAAACTTGACATAAATTATGATGGTATATATGCATCACACCCACACATAATGACGTAGTGACATACATATAAAAGCATGGTTGCATTTACGCCTGAAACAGACTATCGCATATATATCTATATGTAAGTTTTGTTTGTCTAACAGGGCACTGATCCAGTTTGAAGTGTATAAAATTGCAGTTTAATGATTTGGCCAGGTTGCTAAGAGGAGGAATATTGTTGAAATTCTCAAGAAAGCGGATTTAATGACTGAGATGGAAATTAAAAGAATATGCGTTGAAATTATGTTAAAAAATAATAAACTGAAATTAAGAACAATTCCAAGTAGAATCGAAGCTAGAAACTTTATCTAGACAGCGTTCATTAAGATTACGTGTTATAGTGGAAGACACCTTGTCTAGATAATAGACTCTCCCACCTGTTATAAGTAGGAGTCAGTAGGTAGTCGAGGGAGGAGTGAGTTATCAGCGACCACAACTCGATTACTCTGCGTAACACTTATTTACAAGTTCCTAACGTTTCTGTACGTTTACCCCATTTAGGACGCATTTAGTCCGACTACAAGTTCTATTGTGGAAATAACTCCACAACATTAAGTGAAACCAAGATTCCCTACCCTGACTCATTTCCCGCTGATAAGAATGAGACAATGTATTGTCAGAGATTTCGGTTAGTAGAAAATAGAAAAAACATAGGTTGTTTACAATACCTTATCGGTAAGGAAAATGGGTGGTCACCGAAATAAAATCTAAATTGTTCTGGACAAAGAGCTGGGAAAATATGTGTGTATAGGGGTGGTGTCGGCCACCCAGAAAAAAAATATTCCTACAAAAACCAAAAAAAAGATTAGCGCCAAAGATTAGGGACGGGTTTGTTTATTTTAATTTCCTGTGACATTCATCGAAAAAATTTGTGGGTGATATTATTTTGGATTTTTGGCACGAGGGAGAGGAGCCAGATGGGACGGAAATAGTGAAATTCGGGCATTGGCAATTGCTATTTTCTGCCGTCTTGTCGCATGATAAAGAAGTCATCGTTATCAGAAAAAAATATCTCTATATTTATCGAGCGTGCGTTCGCTGAGCGGGATGCTTCTCCGAGAGCGGAGTGGAGGTCAGACGCGGGAAGATTCCCTGTATCTCGGTGTCGGCGCCGAATTTGCCAAAGTCTTTACTAAAGAGCACAGCCGCAAGTTCAGGGCCGGTCTGAAAACACCGCCACACACATGACAGTATTAAGAAACACTGACGAAAGGGTAATTAACTGAATAATTATGATTATAGAACTATTATGACAGAAGAATAGAGAAACGTCGACAAGAGGGTAATTACTTGAGCGGTTATAAATAGAAACCTCCCATGCATAACCGAAGATTTGACAGGGCATCTCATTAAGAGGTGCTACCAGAATCTCAATATCACCATCTTTGCAGTAGAGCAATTTGATTTTCAGTAAATAATAGAAATTTTATTTCAACCAGTTATCAGCAGTGTTTTGTATTTCTATGAAGGGTTTCTTTTTTTCCAGCCTGCATTCTGACGAGCGACCGGGCGACAAAAAAGGAAAAAATTATCACGGCTATGTAAAGTGTTGCGTAATCTTTGGTGGGGAATTATATACCTTTCGATAGGAAATGCGTAATCTTCGACGGGCTTGTGTAGTTCCACCCATAGCACACAACGTATATGAGTTTCACACTAGACTTCACCGTCAATCTTAATATTTTAAGATTTTGTGAAACCCAAAACAACCCTACCGAGACGACACACCGGCTCCAACCGAGGAGGGAAACTGTTGTGGTAGTTTTTGCATAGTGGAGTACCGACCATATAAATATGGTTGGTACCGGGAAGAGAGGGGAACGAATCAAGAGATTCAACCAGAGACTCTGCCCGACTGCGACTCAGTCAACACATTCTCCAGGAACGGTATTCCCAGGAATATACAAAAGACTATATGTAAATATTGTGTACACTTTCTTGTTTCAATTCATTTTGTTCTAAGTACATGTTGTGTTGCATTATTATTCCATGCATTAGTCAAGTTTCAACAATGGCGACGAGGTAGAAAGAACCATACGAAAAAAAAAAGAATTATTAATTGAGAGCCTTCAACAATTGGGACAAGTCATTGAAGAACCCAGGCGGAAGGAAAAAATTATTAATTAAAAGTCCAACATTTAACGTAACGACGAAGGATTTTGAACTTCTGGATATTTAGAACTCGTTAAAGGACGACTAAGCATAAAGGAACGTTCACTCAGAAAATATGAAATGTGTCGTAAACGAATAACGGTGATTTTAAATTGAAAAAGTTATCTACAACGAGACACCCGTTATAAAAAAAAAAACAAAAAAAACTGGCCGACTACAAAAGAAACGAAAGCAGATTGTCTGCAAGGTCGACATTACCCAACCAATCTGGAGGAGCTAGCGACTTGTGAACGAAAGAAAAGAAAGAAATCCGAAGAATCCGACGTACGTAGAATTAGTTCCATTTGAATGCTACCAATATATAGTAACTAAAGAAGAGCAGCTACAAAGAAATTCAAAATTGAATATTTGCTGGTAATACGTAGTAGAACAGAAGATTCTATCAATTACTATCACATCTTACCAAAATAAATTGCTGATTCTCTTGGATTATATATGATTTGGAATTAAGAGTAATCCTTCGAATAGAAAGATTGCACACACGGTTATAGAACAGAAACTGCATTTCAGTATTTACAAGGCGGATGAAACGATTGATTCTTGCCTTTGGTAAGGTCAATAGAGCAGAATGAAATGCAAAAGGCACGCATAAACACATCCGCACGCGTGTGTGTTGGTGAGGCGTCGGTGTACGTGGGTAAGTGTGTTTGTAGGACGAATAAAAATATCGGAATCAAAATGGAAGTTGATGAGTCAAAGTGGAAAATGTATTAAAGCCGCATTTCGCGGAGAGCGTCTACCATCTTTGTTTTCCTTAGGTTGGAATGAAGGAAGACAAAATTGTATGTGAGAAAAAGACATTCTATGCGGATAGTTGCGGAGAATAAATCAAACTAAATGAGAATACCTGATCACATCCAATATCCAGACTGAAGAAAGCGTCTCCCCGCCTGTTTTCTGCTTGTTCTTTATCTAAATGTATCTCTATCTATAAAAGGCAGGATGTGTTTGTGTGTGTAACGAATGCAAGGCCGCAATTTTCGACGGATTTGCACCAAAATTTACATGCACATGCTCCAAGTTAGCGGGAAGGCCAAGACCGACTTTGCATTTCCCAACTCCCATCGATAATGAAAATAATCGTTTTATCATGTTTCTACGGCAGTTTTCATGTAGTTTGCGCCCATTTTCTACTGGCCAGAGTGAGAGCCAATAGCTGGCTGCCTCGAATTGGCAGGAAGATTCTATTGGCTAGCGTGAGAGCCAATAGCTGACTGACACGAATGTTAACTAGCATGCTAGCATGCAAAAAAATCGATAGCTGCATTCGTCACAAGTGCGAAAAATTTAAATCTGCATGGCACTTTACTTTAATTGGCTCAGTCACTTGCTTAAACTCAACTTTGATTCTGATTCCGCAGAACTGGGTTGGGTGTGAAACATATTTGTTGTTAACATTCTTTTTTCATTCGGTTTTTCAAGTTACGAGTCCTTTTTTAAAGCTGATCGTTTTGTGTTCATTTTGTTTAGTTCTTTTTTCGTAACAGATTTAATGTTTAGTATAGAGCTTAAAAAAATTCGCAATGTGAGATAGGCAAGAAGTAAGGCATGTAGCAACATCAGCACGGCAAAGGGCACTCCTTTAAAGGCAAGGAAGGGCAAAAATATTTTAAGTCAAGTGATATCGATTGCTGTATGAGTCGTACGATTTTTGAATCAAGCACGGGCAACGCCGAGCCATGCTGCTAGTACATCTATATTAGAGCCGTTTAATGTCAGTTGGAATTTTAAATGAGTGCACGGAATGTAGAAACTGTGTGTTTTTTATGCATATTCTCTTATATAAGTGTACATACATATACACCCATCCAGGTATACATATATATTTGAAAAATCTTATGTATACTTGTTCATATAAGCACATATATAGAGGGTGTAACTGCAAAATCGTCCAAATCGAGTAACAGCAAAATGATCCCATGTTTAGATTAAGCTTTCAAACGTTGTATTTTAGAAATGATTAAAGATATCATACTGGAATTCTCCGATGTATTTATGACACTGTTGGATTCTACTTTGGACAATAAGAATGTATTTAATTTGAAATGATGATCCCCCTTGCTGTTGTGACCTACTGATACAGTTTTCCTCTCTAAAGTTTCTAAATCTTTAAAACTTATTCACCGTTCTCTTGATGGTTTTTGAATGGACTTTGAAGATAGAAGCCAGAGTATAAATGATGGTACCAATACTGAAGTCCTGAATGATCTTTTTCATCACTGCATTGCTCAATTGGGAAGACAGTGAGGCTGACACAAAACGATTTTGACCTGTTCTAGCTGAATAACTCAAAGGCTTTTTCAGTGATTCTTACGACAAATGTTGTCAAGATGATTAAACGTTTTAAATTAAAATTTGGAAAAAAGAAACTCAATCAGTTTAGTGTCTATTTAGATATTAAACATTTTGTGGGAGGTACCATTATTCAATGCCGTTATACGATTTGAACAATTTTGCTGTTAGACCCGGTACATGTCAACTGATATAAGTGTGAAGACATATAGATACTCACACATAAATACATATACCTATCATAGAGACTTTTATGCATATTTGTACATGCATATGCCTATATATATATATATTCCCTCTATCTCTCACTCTCTTTCTCCCTCTCTCTCTCTCTCTCTCAATATATCTATATATATAGAGACAATATTAATGGTAAATATACACATACATATGCAATCATATATACACATACATATATGTATAAAAATAATTCCAAGAGAATAGAATCCAAGTTTAACTCAATGTCTAGAACAGTGTAAGGATATAATAAAAAGACTTAAACACTAATATTCCATGGTCATAATTTATTCCATTGGAATCGTAAATACGATCCAATTCATCAGAACTACAAATTCAAAAAGAAAACAGAAAAAAACAACTCCGGGAAGAAATTAGTAAGAGTATATGTGTGAGAGTGTGGGAGGACATGAGATCTATATAGAGGGGTAACAGACGAGAGAGGCAGGGAGGTCCAAAGGTGGAGGGGGCATTAAAATTTAACAAGAGAAGATTTAAAGAAGGGTTTCAGTGAGAAAAATATGCGTATTTTCAAACGTCCGAAGATATACGGGAAGAGTATACTCTATATAGATCCCATGTCCTCCCATGTATATATATGCTATCAAATACTTCAAAACAACTCAAGAAATGAAGATATTAGTTCTTTAAATGAACAAATAACTGATGGAAAAAGTGCATCATTTCCTCGACGTCATGATGACAAGATATGTGTGAAATGACCATGATCCTGTAAATTTCGTATAACCGAATAGAGGAACACGTGGACCAATATTCAATTTCTCTGAAAGTTTGAATAGAAATAAATGTATATCCATACATTCATATATACAGATATACAGATAGAAAGAAAGAAAGAAAGAAAGAAAGAAACATTGTCGATATAGAAATCAACACTACATTTTGACCGGCATTTTCATCAATTAAACGTTTACCAAATACTCTAGTACAAGCCATCTCGTCGGTACGCTGCAATATTTACTTTTACAAAGCTATATATATATGATGATCTTTGAGGTGGGCTTTTGAAGGACCAGTCACATTTTTCGGGGAGACAGCTGACAAAAGTAGCACATGGCTGAGAAGATAGATAGATAGATAGATAGATAGATAGATAAGTGAGGTCAACATCGAGTGGCGACAATCTATTTCATACTTGAAGGCAATGTTTATTCCTGGAGATTGCGTTCAAATAGAAAACAGACTGTCGTCAGTCTGTGTTGATGTCAGTGACCATACTTCTTATATTGACACTACATTTGTTAAATCTATATTTAGACACAGAATCACACACACACACATATACACACATATATATATATATATATGTATATATATATATATAAAAGTGAACACTGAAGTCAACATTTAGAGGCGACAGGCTGTTTCATGCTAGACGCAATCGTTAGGCCACCTAGCATGAAACAGCCTGTTCGGTGGCCTGACGATTGTGTCTAGCATGAAACTGCCTGTCCCTTCTAAGTCTTGACTTCAATGTTCACTTTTATATTTACACACGCTCTATCTCTGATATACAACACTTTATGTCATAAATATACCACACCTTAGGAGTATATCTTTTCACATATATATATATATATATATATATATATATATATATATGTATATGTATATGTATATGTATATATATATATATATATATATATATATATATATATATATATATATATATATATATATATATATATATATATATATGCACATTTCATTAAAAACGACTGAGAAAGTGCTTTTATTTAGTTTTTTATACAATTTCTCATGCGATCTATTAATGTTTTACTTTTCGGATGATAAATTATATAAAAACTGTCCGAATGTTCTTTTTATCCGAGCGCTCTCGGCTATACATTTAGCCATTTTCAAGTATTATATTTTAACTGTTAAAATTAGAAATAGTTTGTTATATGTAAGTTTTATTAAATGTTTCATTTTTTTGTTTCAAAACACGGTCAAGATATTATGTCAATTTTCAAAGTTAATATTATTAAGTGTTGGTTTGTTTGGTTTTATTAATGAGGCTTCCATTATTACGTATATATATATATATATATATATATATATATATATATATATATATATATATATATATATATAGACACACACACACAAGTATATTAGACCTAGGAGAATTATGATCCAATTTTTATTTTAAAGTACCTCCGTGCCATGTTAAAATTTAATAAGTACAGTGTATGTATATATATATATATATATATATATATATATATATATATATATATATATATATATATATATATATATATACACACAATTATGTTAGACTTAGGACAATTAGGATCCAATTTTTATTTTATTTATTTTTATAAGTACCTCCGTACCATGTTAAAATTTTATAAGTACATCTTGTTCAATATACTTCACAAATAGAATAAACTAAGTTTATCTGAAAATCTTAATAATTAATCATTATTTTATTTTCATCTATCGGGTAATTTAATTTAAATCTCTTGCGGAATTATATTTTGAACTTTTACTATTGTACGGTAAATTCTAAATCTCTCGCTGAATTTGGAATATTTTTAGAATATCCTTAACCAAGCACTATTTTTTTAATATGAATTTATAAAAGTTTGTTAAATGGAATATGTATAAGTCAGATTCTTCGCCATTAGGCGATACAGACAGTGTTTCTTACCTCCCAATTACTTAACAATATTTTCATTCAACCACGAAATCAAAATGCAACTTTGTGTAGCGTATGACATATTAAATCATGTCAATACAAACCATAAAGTCTACTGAGAATAAATGCTGGGGTCTTGTCCCTTTTCCTACCTCTCTACGCCAACATTACATGGTCATAATTTTGAATCTTTCCTTCTCTTTTCCTCTCTCTCTCCCTTTCCCTCAATACAAATGTATATCTTGAATTTAACCGGGAGTAACTTTTCGTTTATGTTTGGTTAGCAGGCCTGAAAGATTGAAGGCTGTTTTTATAAATTTCATGGTATTTTAAGTGTTTGATATTAATTAATTAATATATATATATATATATATATATATATATATATATATATATATATATATATATATATATATATATATTGTATATATATATATATATATATATGTATGTATGTATTAGAGAGATAGCAAGATAGATATCGATATAAGTGTATGTATATTTTCATTTAAACATGTTTCACTGAGTAATATATACATATTACGTTTACATATATGAAATATAAGATACTTATATATATATATTTATATATATATATATATGTGTGTGTGTGTGTGTGTGTATGTTTGTGTTATATATATATATATATATATATATATATATATATATATATATATATATATATGTGTGTGTGTGTGTGTGTATGTTTGTGTTATTAATCATGAACGTATTTCACTGGTTTATTTGCTGAGTGGGATGAGAGTTTTCAACTAAAGCAGTCACTTTGCTAATGCAATGGGTAATGTTTCATCTCACGGCCAAGATCTTTATGAAATCGAAAGTCTGTTGAATAAAATAATATTTTAAACATAAAAATAACTCTCGTGTCGATTTATAGTCTCGTATATTTACCCAAAAGTACAAATAGTTACAAACATCAGATATATGACTAAGTTTTGGGGATAAAAGAACGATAAAAATATATAATAGATTAACCGAAATATAAAAAGTGTACGATAAATCTGGTGTGTATAAAATTATTTCCCGCTTATTTATTAACTTTTCCACTGTATATTATACAAGTATCTGACAGAACGGTCATGAAAACTAATTCGTTCAAGATGTTGAATTAAATGAATATTGACATTTTATCTAGCCACAATTTACATGGATGCAAATCATATAAATTCCATTATTGAAATCGAATGTTTCAGGCATGTTTATGTTTTGTTTGTGTTCGGTTTAGAAGACATTTATAAGTGTCTTAGAAAAATGTCCGGTAAATATTGTCAATAAACAGCGTTAGATTTCGGCTGGAAATCACGCGAATTTATATAAATACCATTTTTTACAGCCATGTATTTTGTTTTCTTAGTGATAGACTTCTAGACATAATAACGACTTCAAGGAGATTTTCTTTTAATTTACCTCAGAACCTTAATTCACCTCCAAACCTTAATTCACCCCAGAACCTTTATTCACCCCCAAACCTTAATTCACCCCTAAACCTTAATTCACCCCAAAACATTAATTAACTCAAAAAACTTAATTCACTGCAAAACAGTATTTCGCCCCAAAACATTAATTCACCCCAAAACCATAATTCACTCCTAAACATTAATTCACCCAAAAACCTTCATTCACCCCAGAACCGTAATTCACCCCAGAACGTTAATTCACTCAAAAACCTTAATTCACTTCAAAATATTAATTCACCCCAAAACCTTAATTCACTCCAAAACCTTAATTCACCCCAAAACATTAAATCACCCCAGAACCTTTATTCACCCCCAAACCTTAATTCACTCCAAAACATTAATTCCCCCCAAAACATTAATCCACCCCAAAATATTAATTCGCGCCAAAACAAAAATAATTTATATTTACTAAAATTAACACCAAATTCTTATGGAGCGACACACTTTCACTGAATTCCGGTTGGGTTTAGCATTGCAATTGCTCCCAATCTGGGTTGGGCTGCTTCTATGTGTGGGGTCTATATTCGCATTCGCACCGATAAACAAGTCAAAAACAGATTTTTCGTTTTTTTAATTGTAAAAAAATCCTTATAAGTACCTTGAATATCATCCTCGCTTACGATATGTGAATAACGCTTTGATTTGTTGTATTTTCTCATTCTGATTGTTGAAAGTTTTTGCATAGAAAGTTAAACAAAGTTTCATTTAAAATTTATAATTTCAAAAGAGTGCCAAAAATTTAATAAAAAAGCAAATAAAATTTTTATTTAGAATTTAGAATTTCTTGGGGTGAATTAATATTTGCAACAAATAACTTCACATTATTTGGGGTGAATTCACAGAAAAGACCCTAGTTCGATTTCCCCTGTGTGATCAGTATTGTAGCTTAGCCACAGGCAAGGCACGTCGGTGAAATTTTTTAGCGAGTTACATATAGCGATGTATATGATGTTTAGCGAGGTAATCTGGTTTTCCATTTCTACCGTTTTCCAAACTCGAACTACCTTGTGTTACAAAATATTTTAGCACTTACCAAAAAAACAGCGTGATCGCCTGGGTGTCGGGAGTAATGGTAAGCAAGGTAGGCTGCTTGCTCTTTAATCTGTTTGATTTTGACTGCGTACCTCATCACTGTGTTTATGCGCCAAATAATACTAAGCGTTCTAACAACACCTCTGTCAAAGGAACTGTCGTCACTTGGTGCATTGACTTGTAGAATGATCACTGTACTATACTCCCAGCTGTAAATAGACGAAATGCGTCATAAATAATCAACAGAAAATAATTGTGATACTTGTCTAGTATGATAGCTTGTATAACTACCATATCTGCTTGCCGATTTTCTCACTTCTCTCCTCCTATATATTTTGCCGCTTTAAATCTCGCTCTGCATGTATCAGCATGATTATGGTCGATGTATTCGCGCAGTCTTCATTTTGAGTGATACTGCATAATACTGAAATAACTGATTCATATATAAAGAAACCCACACAGTTGACAATAAAGACAGGTTACGATTTGCCAAGCGCATTTGTTATTTCAGAAAATGTAGAGACAAGAATATAATATGGATATAAGAATAACCAAAACGATGTTACACAACTCCATAGGAATTATGATATTGTTATCAGAATAGACGATACATCTTCGTTATATTGCAAAAGAAATTTCAACTTTTAAGCTACTTACTTTCGGACTATTTTTCTTGTGGGAAATTCAGTTGTCCAGGTTTTTAATACTAAAAATCTAAACCTCCGATTTACAAATAATATTAAAATAAAAATAAAGAACACATGGCTATAATTATTAAGCAAATTTATAAGTTTATTTACAGGAAAAAATGGACATGACTTCAAAAGAGTGCAAAAAAAGTCTTTTTTTGTTAAACCTTTGGGGTAGTTAATCCAGAAAAAAAAACAATTTTGGATTAGAAAAGAACCTGTAGTACTTGGTTCACAGTAAAAAGCTGTGATTGAGAAAGGACTTTTGTGAAATTGGTTCATAGTGAAAGCCGTGTTTAAAAAAAGGCTTTTAAGTAGCTGCTACACTGTAAAAAGCTGGGGTTGAGAAAAGATTTTGATCGTAAGCTAAAATTAACCGACCGTCTCTGCTGTTGTTGTTCGAGATGATTCGCTTGAAGTTGCTTTCAGCACACACTATGGGGTGTTTGAGGAATATATATGTAACCACGTCTTTTCTTGTATATGAATGGCATGGGGGAGAGTCTTATCTCTGCTGCGGAAAGTCGAAATCCGTGGCTTTTATAAGAGATTATCCGGAAAGGGTACAGAATTCAAGTCTAAGTTACCCAGATCGATATACGTCTAATGAATCCCGGTGGGAGGGGCACAACGGTATAAACTTTGTGATGGCAACAACAAAGCTGAAAAATAGTTCGAATCTATATAGTGTCAGGATGCACGGTGGCGTAATGGATAGCGGCACGGATTGAGGAATTGGAGAGCCGGTTTCGAATTCCAGTCGGAATAGGAAGAGGATTCAGGCATTTTCTCACGTGCTAATACCCTTGGGTAATGGTGTGAATTCTCTTCTTCTCACCACAGCTATGGGTAAATAGCAGAATAGACTGGGTGGCAACCAGTCCAGAAGAAGGAAACTGAATTCAAGACCGGCCTGGATATGCTCGGGCTCCGTCACGCTATCTTGCCTAAGAAAACCATTTTTACTGCTGTTGAAATATATGCGTTTCCCATACGATCCACTGGATTCGTAATCGATATAATTTAGATTCTGAAAGAAGAATAACACCGTATCTTGCTGTTTTCGATTAAGATACTGAATAAATATTTAAATACTTGTATTAATACCCAATTTAAGAAAGAGAAAAAAGAACACAAAAAAACTGATTCGGTGCAACGGCAGGAATCCATCTTTTTTCGCTCCAGCTGTGGAGGACAGTCGGAGATTTAAACTTGGACGGCAGTCTAACAGATAGAAGATCTCTCAATTTCAAATTATAGAGAAGGCAAAAGAAAACGGCTATGAGACGTGCGGGTGTTTTAATGGATAATGGATCGGAATTGTTAACTTGAGGCCCGAGTTCAAATTCCCGTTGGATTAGTTGTATTGATTTACACGCAAATAACCTTGAGGAAGGCATGAATCCTCCTATTCTCTCAACAGCTATTGTTTAATTATTAATATTTGTAACACTGAAACATTATTATATCCAAAAAATAAAAATAAGAATTTTTACAATCTAAAAAAAAAATTCTTGATTTAAATAGCTTGCAATGGGTTGATAAACCTTAAAAAATGATTTAATCAGAATTAGCTTCTGTATCGATTTCCAAGAGACAAAATTTTATCAGCAGTTTATATCAAATCATTATAGTAATAAGCCTTCCATTCTTAAATACAAAAGTGAATTTCCGCATTGATAAAAAATGGTCATTACAGCAAAATTTAATTAACAGAAACCAAATGAAAAAATTCTTCAACAACAATTTGAAAAAATGAAATAAAATTAAAAAATTTCTTTTTTCTGTTTATATCGACAACGAATAAATAACATTTTATTTAAGGAAATTTTATAAATGAGTCGAATACATTGGAATAAAAATACCATAAAATAACCTTGTTATTACTTAAATATATCCCCTCTCCAAACAAGATAAAATAAAGATAAAATAAAAGTATAATCCATAAAACTTACAGGTAGGAAGAAACATCTATCATTAATTATATAATAAAAATAGTAGACTTATTAAAGGAAGATACGCCAGGATTTGAACCTAAGTCCCTATTTACAAGAGTACCATATGTTGGATAAGACGTGCTTGTGACTATTCAGCTACGAAGTGATACATGCACAATAAAGTTTCTATCTGACGTTTTAGGAGAACGTTGGTTCGAATCCTGTCGGAGGGTGTATTTTATTTAATCGAATATACAGGAACGTAACTGAAATAAAATACTGCTTAAAAATGGAGGGTCTAATCAAATATGACTCTGAACTAAAATTAAAGTTTAAAGTAAAACAATTAGCTAAGGATTAATAAATAAAATATGATTAATTCCTTTGGAATTGCATTGTTTACACTACTAAGCAGATAGGACTTCCAAAAAATGCCAGTAAAGTCTGCCTTTAAAGGCTCTTCGTAGCAGAATGTCCAAAAGGCACGACGGATTAAACGACGTCCTCTTCTGCAATTTATGCAACATCGATAAAAATAGGGTTATACAATAAAAATAACAACTCAAGTAATAATAAAAATAAGTCGGACAAATCAATATAAATCCTAACATTATTCAGAATATTATCATCATTTTCACATACACAACGTTTCGGCTGTTGTACGCTCCGGTCTTCTTCATTTGTTTGAAATTTCGAACCGAACACTTTATTTCGTCTACGGGGTTAAATTGTTCTAGTTCCATGGGCCATGCCTCTTCCTGGAGTCTCAGTTATTTCCCTTTAACTCAACTCTTCAAGTTTTGGTGCACCACTGCTGTAGCCTGGTAGTGAACACACAACTCTTTAGGTCTAACCGCTGGATCTAACTAACGCCTTTATCAACTACGTCATGTGTCCTTGAACTGAGACACCCAGTTCTAGCAGTTTTTTTTGTGTAGTATGCATCCTTTTTCATTTGCATTGCTCTTTCTGCTATCATTGGGAACATAAATGTCGCTTTCCTTGTTCCAGTGTCTTTAACGAAACTGCGCTGTTCTTGTGCTATTTCAGATCTAATTCTACTGCGCCCTCCATCCACCAGATTTCGGGTATTTTATTTGTCTTATTAGGCTGATTGTTCGATGGCGTTCGTAATCATTTACCCTTGGCTTCTCATGCAGCACAAATAAAATGCATCTACTTAGGTCTTCCATTATTACAACATTGTCGTAAAAGTCATTTATGGTCATAGCTCTCTTCGCATTTAATTGCCTACTAACAATCAACAACCATACTTTTCTGAAGTGTTGCCACAACACCACATTTATTAAGAACATTTCTTTTACTTTAATGTAAAAAAGAAAATAATTTTCATGTTAGCCAGTCCATGCGATGGAGACTTGGATGAAAGTTATCCAGTCATGGGAAAATATTTAATTAATTTTAATTTACCTAATTTTAAAATTTATCGTTCACTTTTCTTTCCTTTTTAAAAATATCTCTTTGTCTTTTAATTTTAATATTTCTTCCTTATATAATTTCGTTTTATTTTTTTTCATTTAAAATCTTCTCTTCCCATTTTTCGCCCGATGAATAACTAAAATGAAGAACGGTTACCTCTGCAAATGCGACCAGCTTCTTTATTAATATAAAGACCAATAGCACTCTATACTTCTGCTTCCCGTCACAGTTTTAGCCTTAAATGAAATAAATATTTTAAGAATGTTTCGCAGATAATAACACATTTATTTTACTATTTAACCCATAGCTGGGAAGAGACGAGGTGAATGCCTACTTTTTTCCAATAGTATAATCATGTAAATGAATATAACGAAAGAGACTGGAATTCGAACTCAGTTTTCCGAGTTCTCATTCCAAACAGTTATCCATTACACTATCCATACACTTAAGCTTACATCTACTGTTATTACCGAGCGCCCATCCATCTAGATACTGACCAGGTTTAATATTGCTTAACTTCGGCGAGTGTACAAGAACTGTTGTTTCAACGTGATGGTATCATAAGCCTGGACCTTTAGCTGACCGACAGACGTAGGGAGTAGCGCGGCGTTTTTAAAACTACGGCACTGGATGTTCGATTTAAAAATTAAAATGCTCTGCAAATATGCCGGCATGACCCTAGTGGCCATATTTTCTTCCCCTGATCAAGAAGTTTGTGAAGAAAAATAAGAGTAAAAAAACGGAAAATAAAAAAAAACTATAACTGAGAAAGGAGGAAAAAAATCTCAATAAAAAGTAAATGAAATATGAAAAATAGAAAAAGGAGAGAAAAAAACCCTCAAAATTCCTAAAACTGACAAATAAAGCGAGACACAGGCGACCAGAACGATATGCGGCGCTGTTTTCCTAACATGTTGAAAGCAACTCCAACATGATTAATCAATGGGACGGAATTTAAGACAGAGACCAGTTAGTGCACACACATAATAAATGAAGGTGGATTACTAGCTGAAGAACTTGAATTGAGCGCCATTTAGAAAATGGTATTCTTTGTGGTTGACAGAAATCTGAATAAGAATGTCAGCAAAAGACTATGAGCTAAAATCCCTTATCTCGCTTTCGAGTTGAATAAATTCCAGGCCATGAAAGGAAAATATCTTCTTATTGCTGTATATACTACCAATAATGTTTTGTCTCCGACAAAGAAATATCTTTAAAACAAAGGGAATTTCGCGTAGTATATAAAGTCAGAGAATTATCATAATCGGATTCTATAGACGTCTCTAGATCAGAGGTGACATTTTGAATTTTGAGGTCATTGTTTTCAAGTGAGTTCAGACTCTATGCGATATTACACACCGTGCATTATTCTGTATTATTAAACACTGTGCAAGCAAAATTATGATCAGGAGCTGGTTGATTCTCTGATAACAGTGCTTGATGACTGGTACATTGGACAGTATATAACCATATCCTTATTAGACATACAGTTGTTTATTTTGATATACAAGAAATATATTTAATAAATAAAACAAAATAACAATAAGGAACTGTTACGTGAAAACGGGTTATTTAAATATTTGACTCAATTTGCATAAAGACGCGATATTTGAAAATCGATGAAATCGACATAACCTAAGAAATCTTAATTTCTTATTGAAGACGAAACTAATCAGCCATTGGACAATTTAAGGTGATACATTCATTTGTAAACAAGAAATAAACTAAATAAAATTGGACAAATGATATGCCCAAACACATATTTTAAAAATAAATTAATATGTTAGAATTTTAATACGGAAAATAATATTTCTGTATTGTAAATGTTTACTTGTCCCATAATCACACAAATAACATCTATAACAGAATATCACTAGTGTTTAGCCAAACGTATAGAATATATATATATATATATATATATATATATATATATATATCAAATATTATTATTAGTAGTAATCTTATAAATATAAGTAACTACACTCGTTTCGGAAAACCTTCGGTTTCTTGATTTGCAAATGATTAAATCAATATGGAAGTAAAAAAAAAGGTATAAAAAAAGAAAGAGCCGAGAACATGAATGCCTGTCGAAAACAATCATTCAGCATGCAGGTCCAAAGCCCAAAGGAAAAAAAAACTCGATACGAGTACGCAACTAACTAAATAAAGTGCCCAATACAATAAGTAGAGCAGACCTAGGTAAACCTAGAGAGCCAGACAAACCTACCAAGGTTTCAGCTAAGCGGATCGTCAGGGATCCGCTTAGGTGAAAACTTGGTAGGTAGCAATAATTCAACTAAGACTCAAAGAGGTACGAGGTGTGGAAGAATTAGGAACAGAAACATTAAAAATTCTCGTGAAAATAGAAAGAGTAATTAGAAGGGGAGTAGATAGCGACTGACATTACATTAACATTTTTGAAGAGTAAAGTTGTCTGGAAAGCATGGAGTCGGAAGTGAGTTTCACAATCGGTAAGTGCGAGAAAAGAACCTGTCAGCATAGAATTTATGGGTACATCTAGTCGGCTCAACTGTAAATTGCTGAGATCTTGACACCATTTTAATACTGTGCTTAAATTGAAAACGTCTAGGTACGATAGCGACGAGGTCATGGGGACAATTACTACGAAAGTGATAGAAAGGACACAGAGAGACAACATTACGGCGTTGAGAACGTAACTGAAGTCGAGCCAATAGATCAGGATCGATAATATTTCGGATTCTTCTTCGGATTTTATGAAGGAGCTCAAGGTAAATAGCAGGAGCATCGGAGTATATGTGACAGCAATAGTCTATGGCTAGATGAATGGTAGATTATAGATATATAAGATAGAGTCTGGAGAGAAAAATTACCTCAAACGACACAGTGAACCAAATTTGTTAGCAGCTGAACTAGGAAGGGATTAAAAAATGGTATATATATATATATATATATATATATATATATATATATATATATGTGTGTGTGTGTGTGTGTGTGTGTGTGTGTGTGTGTGTGTGTGTGTGTGTGTGTGTGTGTGTGTGTGTCGCACACATAGTGCGGTTGTTAATAAAATAGCGCTTGATGTAATACAACGGTGCTAATTAAGTATCTATTAATAAATATACATATTATTCCTCACGGGTAACACGACTCGGAGTTTCATGGCAACGCAGTGTTCAGGTGCTGAGTATAAACTGATGGTTACGCAATATATATTTTTTTAAATATCTGATTATCGCAATGTTGGCAGAGTTATATATTATCCTGCGATTACAGATTTTTAAATTTTAAATATGATAATTAGCATAAAAAATAAACGAGATTTATATATATATATATATATATATATATATATATATATATATATATATATATATATATATATATATATAGATGGATAAATAGATAGATAGATAGATATCATGTAAAAACTAAAATTATTTTAGAGTTGTGAATATTAATCATTCTATTTTTATAATAATCAGAAAGGGAGATTACTTGTACTTAAAAAAACGTAATTTGCATTAAAAATTAATCTGGATCAACGTATTTAAAGATATATTTACTTAGATGCCTACATGTAACAATCAATTCATTTCTCTTGTTTAATAAGCTATGATTATTTAACTGTTTTATGATAACCAATTTTTTCAAAAAGACATAAGTTATATCTTACCCGTTATAAGATTTGGCACTTTCTATAATATAGTAGTTGATAAAAAGTGAATTACTATCATTCTTTAATTGTTAAAAATATTGAGAGAGTGCTGTTTTTGTATTGATTAAAGTCATATATTGTCATCTACAGACAGACTGTGGCATCAGTAGTGAAAGAAAGGCGACTTTTAAGTATTTATTTTGTGAATATACACGCTCAGGGAAGGGGACGAAGAATAGCCATTGTTTAGAAATTCGCACTTATCTTCCAAGAGTGCACAACCGAAATTAGTTTTTCGGGTGTGTATATATATCGTCATCCACAAACTGTTTCGATGTATCACAGCTCATCATCTGTGTGTGTGAGTGTGTGTGTCCCCGCGTATGTGCGTGTTTCTATCTATCTTTATATATATATATATATATATATATATATATATATATTGACGACATTTTCATATTAACAAAAATCAAGGATGAATTAAAAACCCTTAAATCATTTCTTCAGTTCACTGACCAACTGAACATTAAAACAGAATCTCATTCCTGGATGTTTTAGTAGATGCTTATAATGAATATTTTATTATTTCATGATATAAAAAAAACACCAGTAAAAATTCATGTTTACGTAATTATAAAAGTGAGTCTTAACATAGTTGTAAAACAAGTGTTGTAAACCATGATTGATCGTGCGAAAATTATTTTCTCTTCGAACAGATTTTTATTGATAATTAAGCAACAAACCATGTGGTTGATGAAGCATTAAGATTAACTTCGGAGACTTTTAGAAAAAATAATAGATACAACTAAATTGATATAAACAAAAATAACTCCATTAAGTTGCTTGTATTGTAACCAGGTTCATTGTAATTAAAATCAAAATCAAAATGATATATTGATGTTGTTATAAAATAACGCAACGTTCGATGTAATATAACAGAGCTTTTTTTAAGCATATAACGCCAAGCAAGGCGGGAGAGCCACTAGCACGCAACAGGTTACAGTGTGTGAGAGCAAGAGTAATTAGGGGTTTTTGGGGGAAAGGATAACGAGAAGGACGGGGATAAAGATCAATGGATCCGATTGACATTACACTTGAATATTTGAAGATTATAGCAATCGGGGAAGAAAGCAAGAGGAATAGAGTTCCATTGTTTGGAAGTACGAGATAAGAAGTTGTTGGAGTAGAAGGGACGGCTACATTTAACCGTTTCGACTTTGTAAGTGTGGGACCAAAATGCCAACCTAGTAGCACGTTTAAATTGATGCAGTTAGGGTACCAGTGAAATTAGCTCGTCAGAGCAGTTGACATGAAAATAATTGCAGAAAAGACAGAAGGAAGCCACATCACGTCTCTGAGAAAATGACTGTAGTCTAGATGTCAGATCAGGACATATCAGATTGAATATGCGTCTCTGGATTTTGTCGAGGACCTCGAGATGGACAGTAGGGCCACCGGACCATATATGGCAGCAGTATTTAATTTACAGACGAATGGTTGATCTGTAGATTTGAAGGATGGACTCATGCAAGAAAAACCTTCTGACGCGACTCAGAGAACCAAATGTCCTTGCTGTAGATGAAGCTATTGATTCAATGTAGTTATTCCACCTCAGGTCAGTGGAAAGCGTGAAACCAAGCAGGCGCAGAAAGGCGCTCTATTGGATTTGGGCATCAGCCATTTTTATAGGAAGCAGGCGGGGTTCTCTTTAGTGGGTAAATGAGAGCCGTTTCCTATTGGAGGCATTAAAGTTTACAAGCCCAGTCGACCACAGATTGGTGGCCCTTTTCGAGACCAACGGCCTATTTACTAATGAGGCAGGAGTAAATAGTAGTGTCGTCTCTGTAGATACCTACTAAGCAACTGATGACATCATAAGATCGTTGAGGAAGATCAGAAACAGTGCAAGACCCACCAGGGTTCGTATGAAAGAACTGAAGGAGAAACCCATTTAGGACAACCTTCATTTCAGAGTTTGACAGGGATTATTTTATTAAGTCAAATGATTGTCCTGTAATGACGTCTCCCCGAAACTTACAAAAAAGGCCGGCATGCTAGCCATATCAAACGCTTTAGCGATATCTAGAGCCACAGCTTCTCCGTTATTGCCAAGTACTTCGTATACAAATTCAGTTATGGCCGTGAGTACGTCAGCGGTAAACCGGGCAAAGTGGAATCCATATTTTTTTTGTCAGAGAGCAGATCATGGGATGTAAGGTGCTTAACCACTTCAGTATTGATTAAAGCCTCTTAGACTTTGCCAAATTTGTGTAGGAGACTGATAGGATGGTAGATGGGTCAGAAGTGTTTCTAGTATTCTTCAAAACAGGGACAACATATGAGGACTTCCAACAGGTTGGAAAGCAAGAGTCTGTGAGGCAATAGTCATATAGCTTGAAGAGGACTGGCGACAATTCAGGAGCACATTTCCAGGACTCATATCGCACTACTAGCCTTATGAATGTCGAATTTAGAGACGATGTCCAATACCACCGATGAGATAATGTTCATGTCCCTCAGTAGAGCGTCAGTTCTAGGTGGAAAATCAGGTGTAGGTACTTCGGATGGGTCGAGCGTTCAATTTTCCAGCAAAGCATTCAACTATCAGCTGAGAAATTCAGGACCTCAGATTGATTGAATAGAAGAGGTATTGTGGATTTGCTGTTGTTCAGCACGCTCTTGCAGAGCCGCCAATATTTAGCACCAAACTTTCGAGATGCAATACGGTATTTCATTCTCTCAGAAAATAGTAACTTTGCTTCATTGTGGACACGCTTGCATTCATTACGGGCAGAGCCAAAGAAACACATTCTGCAATCAGGCATGTCGTTTCGTTACAGACTTGATTCCTATGGGATATAGCAGCTAAGAAAGCAGCTAAGAACGAAGGAGATGAGCGTTATTTAACTTTATATTTTATTGCAGGGTTGAAAGCCTCGATAACAGTTTTGATCAGGAGGAGACTTCAAACGCACATTTTTGAAGGGGTGATTAAAAACCAATTTGCAGGGGACGTCACGAACGAAATCAAGGAACGAGTCCCAGTCTACTCGTTGATAACAGTAGTTCTGTTAGTAGAATGTTCTTTGTTAGTGGGGAGTACAAGGAGATGTTAAGAGACACTACGGCTGGGTCAGAGTTGCCAAAAAGGCAGAGCTGCTTGGCACGAAAAGACTCAGAGCTGGAAAACAGAGATCGAGAAGGGAAGCATAACCTTCAGGGTTACTGGGTAAACGTGTAGGAGACAACCATTTGTGTGTGGGATTGTGTGAGTGAAAGGTTAAAGTTTTATATGCCAGCGAGATCAGTTACAGCGTGATTAAAACACATCGTATGGTGGGCGTTAAATTCACCGGACACGAATATATGTGGAAATGGATTTAGAGAGATAGCCATTTCTATATTATCTGAAATGCTATCGAGTACACCACAGTCTTTGGAGGAAGGAGAACGATAAAGAAAGAGATAGGTTACTATTGAGGAGAGATAGACGGAGATACATATATGAATGGTCTGGAGATTCAAGAGCGATTTCACTAGCCAGTATCTTGATGAAGTAGTGTTGCCGTTGATCAAGAGGATGGCAATAGGACTTTGCACAATGCTACACAACTGGAGTGCTTAGTCATAGCTGTCAAACAATTTCTGCAACCAAATCACACTTTACATCTGGTCATTTAATTTCCCAGACTGTAACACCCTTGATTATTGTGTGTGGGGCACAGTTGAGCGAGAGACCAACAAGATTCCTCGTATCAACAAAGACGGACTGAAGGCAACGATTATGGCAGCATTCATCAAATTAAACAAAGAGACTGTCCAGAAGCGTTGCAGGAGATTCCGAATTCGTGTGAAGACCGCGATTGAAGTCAATATAGATTTCAGTGACTAAATTTAATGAAAACCATTATGGGAAGACATCTTTGTTAAAGAATTGATGCTGCTCCAAAATGTATGTATACACACGTATGTTTGTGGATATGTATACGTTTATATGTGCACGTATGTTTGCTTAATTACCTGTATATTTTTCTGCCCACGTATTTTCCTCTGTGTGTGTATAAGTTTTTGTGTACATGCATTGATTTGTGCATACATGGGTACAGTCTCATGGGATTGAGTATTTATCTGTGTATATTGGTCATTGTTCTCGTTTGTTTTAGGTGTTTATGTCCACACCTGTATCTGTGCGTACACGTGTGTAGCTATATATATATATATATATATATATATATATATATATATATATATATATATATATATATATATATTGTCCCTCTATATATGTACATATGTGTCTATATGCGTATGTGCATATATATATATATATATATATATATATATATATATATATATATATATATATATATATATATATGTGTGAGCAAATATATGGAAAATATATGCAAGATTAATGCTGGAGAAAAGTACTTATAAACTTTATATTCTAGTAAAATTCTTCTTTTTCATTAATAATAAACTCTATTTTAGGAATACGTTTTCACAACATCGCCGACGTGACGCCGACGTGACGCCGACGTGATCGCATTTCAAAAGTTGAACGCTGATCTTAAAATTCAATCATTTTGTTTTGATTATTCTTATGTCTGTCGTCTTCTCATGTTGACTTGAATATCGTCTAATTTTAATTATGTTTTAATAACTATGTCCTGAAGAAGGTCTACTAGACCGAAACATCTAACGTCGACATTGAAACAACATTAAAAACAGTAAACTTACATACTCGGATTTTTTGTTTTTTTTGTTTTTCCATATTTTTCCTCATACTGTCGGATCTATATCCACATATCTGCTTACATATATATATATATATATATATATATATATATATATATATATATATATATATATATATATATATATATATTGTATATGCGCGGATATGTGTATGTATGCATATGGTTGTGGATGTGTGTATATACATACAGGTGTATATATAATGTGTGTATGGATGTATGGGTATGTCTGTATGGGTATGTATATGTGTATGCTTGGACCTGTATAGTTATACGTCCCATCTACTACCGGCCCACTACTTCACTTTTCCCCAATCTCCTTCCCTGCCACCTTATCGAGTTAATGGTCAATGCTTGCTGATGTTGATATGGGATATTGACAGATTTATAGGTAGTTTCATTCCCTGATTCCATAGTTTACATTCTTATCTTAGATTATTGAGTTAAGACCAAAGAAGATTATGAACTTGACACCTTATTAACATCAAGGTGAGATTATAAATGACTTGTACAGCCAACAGAACTCATCATAGGCCTGACGTTTGATTGGTCAAGGTCGCGTACCTAGCATGTTAGAAATATAGGCCCTTTTTTATTTTCCCACCCTTCGCCGCTATGGGGTATTGCTGCTTTTAAAACATAAAATGATTGTCTATATTGTAGTTAAGCACCACTGGCTAAGTAGGAACATACAGTGTCGAAACATGGTTGCATTTATGCAGTGGTTTATGTTTGTGTTATAAGCATTCGCCCTTGCATGGATTATTGCTGCCATATATGATCTGGAGCCCCTTCTGTTTGCCTTGGGGTTCTTGATAAGATCCAGAAACGGGTATGCAACGTAATTGGCCCTGATCTGTCATCTCGTCTGCAGTCGCTCTCTCTGTAATTTTTTACAAATACTTTCACGGTAATTGCTCAGATGAGCTGTATTCGCTGTTTCCCAGGCTTCATGAATTCAAGCGTCCTACGAGGCTGGCATCCCGCGCCCACCCTATCACTGTTGAAACTGTTAAATATAAACGTCTCTTCTACTCCAACAGCTTCATTTCTCGCACCTCTCGTCTGTGGAACACCCATCCTTATTCCTGTTTCCCTGACAGCTATAATCTCTACCTATTCAAGTGTAACGTCAATCGACATCTCCAGTTGCCTTGATCTATCCACTATCCTTCTCCACATCCTTTCCTCTAAAACTCCTGTCTGTTCTCGCTCCAAATCTTCTGTAACCCCTTTCCTTGATCTATCCATTATCCTTCTCCACATCCTTTCCTCTAACACTCCTATCTGCTGTGGCTCCAAATCTTCTGTAACCCCTTGCCTTGATCTATCCACTATCCTTCTCCACATCCTTTCCTCTAACACTCCTATCTTCTCTCGCTCCAAATCTTCTGTAACCCCTTGCGTGCTAGTGGCTTCCAGCCTTGCCTGGGGTGAAAAGCTTAAAAAAAAAATGTTAATAAATTTTATCTATCTATCTATCTATCTATATATATATATATATATATATATATATATATATATATATATATACATATATACATATATATATATATATATATATATATATATATATATATATATATATATATATATATATATATATATCAAACAATATATATATATATATATATATATATATATATATATATATATACAATAATAATAATGTCGATTGTGTATTTGGGCAGCAATCACTCTTTTATTAAATTCTGTTAAAAACGGCTGACAATGTGCTGTGGTTAAATTTTTATGTAATTTTTCATGCGTTCTTACAATCCAGTTATATTTGTATTTCCAACGAGTATGTTACGCATAGATTTATTTCCGTCGCCATGTGTATTTAAATGAGACCTAATTGAGCTATGGTCAGAGGGATGTAACATGAAGCATCTTGTTAAGTATAATGTAGTATATCCTCTATAATTATTTACGAATTTGAATTGGTCAGGAAAGTGTTCCTTAAGGGACATGTGAAGTCGTAAATAATTTTAGTTCTCTGTCATTTATATATTGTAAGTACATTATTATATTTTACAATGAAGCTAGCAGTTTACAAATTTTCGTAATAGATAATTTAATTTTGTTTTTTTGAGTGCTTGCCTGGCGTTGTGCATTTCTTTATAATATTTCTAAGTTAAGATTCGTCTTTCTCACAGTTACCATGCAATCGACCTTTGTACAAAATGTTCATATTATTGTTTTTTTTTGTATGTTCAGTGTTGCTATTGGTTACCTTAGAAAGAAATAGTCTAATATGCTAATCTATAAGATGGTTTGAAAACCGTTATTAACAAGCGCTTCTTTCACATTGATAAGTTCTTTAGAGAAAAACGGACGAGAGGATGAATTTTCGTGCCCTCTGGTAAGAAAATTTTAATAACACCTATTTTTTATCTGAGAGGATAGTAAGATTTAGGTGACAAAAGATTTTAATTGTGATTTTTATAAAACGAAGTAGTGAATGTATTATTACTAGACTCCACAAGATTATCTAAGAATGTTTTTTTTTTGGTTGTTTTTAACTAGTTCATATGTAAAGTTGAGGTCGGAATTCATTTCGAAAGTAGTTTTGAGATTATCAATTTTCTTTTTGTTCTCAGATAAAATAGAAATATCGTCTACAGAGAGGACAAATATTTTCAGTTTAGTAAATTTTAGTAAAGAGAGAGAGAGGGGGAAGAGACGAGAAAATATATATACAAACGAGTATGATTCCGAGCATTTATTTTTTTTGTCTTTGCCGAATTCCCCAATTATCTAGTTTTCCAGTTCAAACCCAGTATAGAGATTCCGATTAAGATTGCTCCCTGTACACGTGAATCTCAAGATATAAACTTATAAATTTATACCATTTTCAAATGAACCGACGGATATCGGACTTTAATTCTAAACAAATATACTAGTAGCAACTGCCCAACTTATTTTAATAGAAATTGCGTTTGGAATTAAATATCCGTTTTCTTTTAATCTACAGTATTTAGAAGTCTAAAATGTGCAGCTTATTCTCACAAGACCTACATTTGTTGCATAGTTGATAATAGAGAAAGCTACTTCTTAAACTCTTTTTCGAGGAAGTTTCACCTGCCTCAAGGAAAGCTTGGATAAAAAGATCTTTTTCTTTGACTTTCTTAAACGACTTAAAGCTGGTATGCTAAAGCTATGAAGACGGCACGAAACAGCAGCCAGTCTCCGGAAATTGAACAAACGGGGGTCGAGTTTTAGCCTCTTCTACGCTATTTTCAGACATATTTCCCACTGTTTTTTCAGACTTGGAGCAATTCGACAACTTTTTGAACAATATGCTTTTTCATTAAGAGACATTTACACAGAAAACACCTCAAGGGATACATTGACCAGAAGAGGTCTGTTGGAAGTAATCTTTTAATACATTAGTAAAAGTTCTTAAATCATTGCAAACTTGTTTGATTAAACCCTAGTTTTTATTTGACATTGTTCAAAGACTTCGGCTATTTTACAAGGATACTAGAATATTTAAATATTTGAGTGTCGTTTTGAATATAATCATAAGAGAATGAGAATAATCTAGTGAGGTGAAGGGACAAAATGAACTGGATTCAGAAGGGTAATTGACGTTGCATTTAATCTTTTTTAGAATTCTAGAAGACAGGGAAATAATAATTCTGAAGAGAGCTCCACAGGTGAGAAGTGCGAAGAAATAACCTATTAGAATAGAATTTGTTGTTGCATCTAGTTATTTCAAGAGTAAAACGATGAGACCTAAATGACAATCTAGTGCTGCGTTTAAATTAAGGTTCTTCTATAGGGATGTTTGCAGAATTTAAATTTTATTTAAGTTTCTTCTTGAAGCGTAAACAAGGGCGGCCTGCATTACGCTTACCATGAAAAAGTTGGCTATACATTAGGATATTCGGGATCTGATCATCACTCATTCTGATGACATGACCAGGCTATGTGAATTGTGATTGCATCACAAAGGATTCGATATCACCGACGCCACATTTTATGAAAAGATCCCGGTTAGAGATATTGTCCTGCCTTGTATAACCGCATATTGAACGAAGACAGCGTTTATTAAAAGCATCAAGTTGATTTATGTTCGTCCTGCATGGCGTCCACGATTCTGACCCATAAAGAAATGTGGTGAGAATGACTGCTCGATAGACACAGATTTTCATTTTCAGTGAAATCCCACGAACAGACTATGGGCGATGATTAAGTTTCCCAAAAGCGTTGGTTGCCTTTGATATTCGGTTAACTATCTCGTCATCTAAAGAGGCACTTGAATTGACTTTACTTCCTAAGTACGAGAATGATTTCACATACTTCAGGTTGTTGTTGCCAGTATATATATATATATATATATATATATATATATATATATATATATATATATATATATATATATAAATATACTCTTAAGGTGTGCTATATTTATGGGATAAAGTCCTCAATATCAGAGATACAGCCTTTGTAAATATAAAAGTGAACATTGAAGTCAACACTTAGGGGCATCAGGATGTTTCATGCTAGAGGCAATCGTCTGGCCACGTGGCCTGACGATTGCGTCTAGCATGACACAGTCTGTCGCCTCTAAGTGTTGACTTCAATGTTCACTTGTATATATATATATATATATATATATATATATATATATATATATATATATATATATATATATATATATTTGTGTGTGTGTGCGCGTATGTTGTATTTTTCAGCAATCCTATCTATCTATCTATCTATCTATCTATCTATCTATCTATCTATATATATATATATATGTGTGTGTGTGTGTGTGTGTCTGTATCCTAATCAGGAATTCTTGGCCCAATGGATAAAGAAGTACGAAAGTCCCATTGTCAATTATATCTTCTGTTGCAAAAAAAAATGGGGAAGATCTCACACGATAAACAACTGAATCGAGATATTCTATATTAAATATTTTTGCGCGATCGTGAGCGAACGAAGGCATTAATGAGAGGTTTTCTACATGGAAAAGAGAATCGAATACTGCAGTAAAAGTTTTTCTACCATCCTTCTAAGCAAATAATAGACCGTATTCTGATACTGATTCTTACCGAAAATGGGCCTCATCTCCCGTGACTTGCCCTTCTGGGAACCGCCTACCAATTACTCCTTTCCAAGATCGGCTTCATGTAAGAAAAAGGAAGGAAAATGAACAGAGATTCAAAGACTAGGCGAAAGAATAGCCATTCGTGAAGTGACTGCTTGTGGAACAGTCGAAATGGAATAGGAAATCAAAATATATGGTGCAAAAGTGGATAAAAAAAGTTGCAGTCTAAATCAAAAAGAGATGCGGAGGGGTGGAAAGAAATCGAGAAAAAGAGAGGGAAAGAAATCGAGAAGGGAAGAGGAGACGGAAAGAAAATGAGAAGAAGAAGAAGAAGAAAAGGAAAGAAATCAAGAAGGGGGAGAGGGGGAGGAAATCGTGAAAAAAAGAGACAAAATGGAAAGAAATCAAGAAGAACAGTGAAGGGGAGTGAAAGGAACCGAGAAGAAGAGAGGCAAGAGAAAGAAACCGAGAAGAAGAGAAGAAAGAGAAAGTAATCGAGAAGAAGAGAGGGCAAAAAAAAAAAAATCGGGAACAACATTGTGTTAAAAGGAAGAAACTCATAGATGAAGAAAACAACATCTGATAAAATGAAAAATAAAATAAAAAGAGGAAAGAAAGATAGGCTGAGAATAGAAGATGTCGTGAATTAAAAAAAGGATAAATACGTCAGAGAAAAGGAGGATGGAATAATGAAATAAAAGCGGATAAAAAGCAGAAAAAATAGTGAAAAGGGAAAAACATGGACGGAAATATTCCGAAAAAGGACTCATACACACACACACACACACACACACACACACACACACACACACATACACACCCACATATATATGTATGTATATATATATATATATATATATATATATATATATATGAAAGGCAGGATGTTTGTGTGTATATATATATATATATATATATATATATATATATATATATATATATATATATATATATATATTCATATATATATATATATATATATATATATATATATATATATATATATATAAATATAAAAGTGGACATGGAAGTCAGCACTTAGAGGCGACAGTCTGTTTCATGCTAGTGCAATCGTCAGGCGACTAGTGCTGTTATTTTTCTCGGCTGTTTATATAAGGGTCAGTGGTGCATTATGGGTAGTATATTTTGGCGGTAACTTTTACCGGAAGTCGCTTATTTGTTTATTTATTTATGTCAAATTATTTTGCTTGTTTTTTGTTTGTTTTTTTATTTTTATTTTTTATTTTTTATTTTTTATCTTATATATTTATTTATTTATTCTTTTATTTTATGTCGCCTGACGATTGCACTAGCATGAAACAGACTGTCGCCTCTAAGTGCTGACTTCCATGTCCACTTTTATATTTACACACGCTCTATCTCTGATATTGAGCACTTTACCCCATAAATATAGCACACTTTAAGACTATATTTTAAGACTATATATATATATAAAAGGCAGGATGTTTGTGTGTGTGTGTGTATATATATATATATATATATATATATATATATATATATATATATATATACATATATATATATATATGTGTGTGTGTGTGTGTGTGTGTGTGTGTAACGAATGCACGGCCGCAATTTTCGACGGATTGGCACCAAAATTAACATGCACATGTTCCAAGTTCGCTGAAATTCCAAGACCAACTTTGCATTTCCCAACTCCAATCAATAGTGGATTAATCGATTTTTTCATGCTTCTACGACAGTTTTCATGTAGTTTGCGCCCATTTCCTACTGGCCAGAGTTAGAGCCTGTAGCTGGCTGCCACGAATGGGCAGGAAGATTCTACTGGCCAGCGTGAGAGCCAACCGCTGACCGACACGAATTAACTAGCATGTCAGCATGCAAAAAATCAATAGTTGCATTCGTCACAAGTGGGAAAAATTTAAATCTGCATGGCACTTTACTCCAATTGACTCATTCGCTTGATTAAATACAACGTTGATTCTGATTCCGCAGAACTGCGTTGCGTGTGAAAAAGTATTTGTTGTTAACATTCTTTTTTCCTTCGGTTTTTCCAGTTACTAAGTCCTTTTTTAAAGCTGATAGTTTTGTGTTGATTTTGTTTAGTTCTTTCTTCGTAACAGATTTAATGTTTAGTATTGAGCTTATAAAAAATTCGCAGTGTGAGATAGCCAAGAAGTAAGGCATATAGCAACATCACCACGGCTAAGGGCACTTTTTTAGAGGCAAGGAAGTGCAAAAATATTTTAAGCCAAGTGATAGCGATTGCTGTATGAGTCGAACGATTTTTCAATCGAGCACGGACAACGCCAGGCCATGTTGCTAGTATAAAAAATGTTAGACTAATCATTTATTATCAAGAATTGTAAACCGCCAGTTAAAAATAATAATTCACCCCTTAGATCTAAATTAAAATAAAAAAATATTATTTACGAATTTAAATGTGAATTAAGGAGTTGTCTTCCTGATTAATCAAAATTCGTAAACAAATATATTAGCCACACTACAACATGTTTAACAACAAGACCTACGCCACATATTTCTGACTATAGCTCAATCAAGTCTCATTTAAATAATCATGGAGACACACTGAACCCTATTCGTGACATACTTGTTGATAATACAAATATAATAGCATCATCTACTTGAAAAAAAAAGTATGAAAAAATGATGAACAAGGACACAATATGTTGACCGTGTTTTGAAAATGAAACATTATATAAATGCATACATAAAACAATCTATTTCTAGTTTACAGTTAATATATTTCAACCTTGAAAATAGATAAATGTATAGCCGAAATCTCTCGAAATCTCTCGAAAATAAAACAATATTTTGGACATAAATACACAATATATATGATGGACTCTCCCGTGTCTGTCTCCAGTTTGCTTGGTTTTAATGAGCAATTTCGAGGATTGTTTGCAGCATTTAAATTTTATTTGAGTTTGTTCAGGAAGCGTAACCAAGGATGGCCGACTTTAAGCTTATTATGAAAAATTTGGCTATACTTGAGGATTTTCGGCATCCGATCATAACGCATTCTTGTTTTGTGCCATTTGTGACGCCATTATGACATTTACGATACTTTCAGGTATGCCAAGCTTTTTAAGTACTTTCTAGATGGCACTCATGTTTACAGTGTCGAACGCTTTCGTCAGATCGCTAAAGACGGCATAGTGTTCATGTTTCTTCGCAAGAACTTTCTCAGCAACTTGACGAAGTGAATATATATATATATATATATATATATATATATATATATAGAGAGAGAGAGAGAGAGAGAGAGAGGGGGGGGTGTAACAAAAATAATTTTACAAACTTTGGGGGTGGGTTCCTCACACCAAAAAAAGGACAAATGTCCATGAAAATATATGTCCACAAATCCTTCGTTTTTGAATGATTAAGTTAAAAAAAATTATATGACATATGGCACTGTGTTGTCACGTAGACTAGGTTACTTTTGTCATTCGTTTATATTTGTTTCTAGATTGTCTTCAACGTGTAACGTTTGTAGTAATGAGTTAACTGAGAAGGCTGCGTTCAACAATGGCAGATATGATTTTTACGTACGATGCACAAATGGTGATGGCGTGATGTTGCACGCTTCTATCACATTAAGTTTCCAGTTTACAAAGGCAGCCGAGCCATCCAACCTTTACTGCTGTTTATAGTCGCGTTGCTGAGACAGGATGTGTGGAACCACAAAATATGGCCCGAGGAAGACAAAAAGATACGTTCGTAAGCTTGACCACGAAGAAGACATTCCACAGTCTGTCGGAGGTGATCCAAGTATCAGCAGACATCATTTCATTGTACCTCAAGAGCAGCACCTGTGTTTGCAACGTGTGCAGGATGTTTCGCCCTCTGATCACTCAGCACAGAGAACTTT
>OZ038500.1:97349036-97351536 GCA_964036315.1 Acanthosepion esculentum
TGAGAAATCCAATCATTTAGCCAGGGGTGGTTTGCTTATTCTTTTTTATTAACTATTATTGTATTAATTATGAGTGAAGTTCGAAAATGTGTTAAGTCTAGGTAGGGGGTGCCTTTTTCCAACGAATTATGACATCCGTTCAATGCATGTCGTCTGTTTTTTTTATCAACGGTAAATATGTTATATATATATATATATATATATATATATATATATATATATATATATATATATATATATATATATATGTGTGTGTGTGTGTGTGTGTGTGTGTGTGTGTGTATAACATTGCCTTAAGTTAGACAAATTTTTTAAAAATTCAGATTATATTACATTTTCCTCTCGAAGTACAAGATGACTTACTTTTGGATTAAATTTATGTAGATTTTTCTGACAATTTATAATCTGTTTCAAAAATTAAATCGACAAATAGAAAAATGATAAAAAATATGAACAGAAAAAAACTTGTCAGTTACATTCAAACAATTTCAAAACTGGAAATTGCGGAATGCTTAACAAATGCCGCTGAACGTTAAAAATAAATTCTTGAAAAGATTTTGGTAAGATAAAAGATAATCTGGCTTAAAAAAATAGCAGAACTTGCGTGAAGAAAATGAAAAATATAATATGCAAGAAAAGCGAATTTACCTGCAAGAAAATATTTAAAGAATTTATTTTTGTGAAAACAGAAACATTACACAGAATATTAAGTAGATTTGTTAAAGACATGAAAGCAAACAAACTTCAAAGGATAATGTTGCGAAGATGCACATAAAAATCAATACATTTTAGACATGAGATTTTGGGGCTCTTCATGAAATAGTAAAGCATCATAGCAAATGAGGAGATCTAATGTTTTAAGCTAGTAAAATTTGGTGTGTCAAGAAGTTTTGTAGTTTTTAAATAAAACCAATGTTGGACAATCTCCTCACAGATATAGAAAAGACTTTAGGAAACAGAAATATGGTCCTACAGAACACTGCTGAGGATATCATGGAATGAACAATTATGTAATGGGAGGTATTAAATAAAAAGTAAACAAAAAAGGAGGCTTATCCTTAGAATCATAAAGAGAAAATCGAAATTTATGTACATGTTATAAGAAAAATGGGCTTCAAAAACTGAACGCGGACATATAGAAAAGGCAAGAAAGACAGAGAAAAGCAGTGAATAATTATGGAATTACTTGTGTAATCTCTTGAGAGGGATTAAGATAGATATCAAAAAGATATAGTAAGGATTACAAAGGACAGGAAGTTGTGGCGAGCCAAGCTCACCCATATCCTGCAGCTATCTATGTATTGATCTAATTATATATATATATATATATATATATATATATATATATATATATATATATATACATATATATATATATATATATATATATATATATATACATATATATATATATATATATATACATATATATATATATATATATATATATATATTTGTGTATTTAGGCAGCAATCCTTCTTTTAAGCACATTTCATTAAAAACGACTGACAAGGTGCTTTTATTTAGTTTTTTATATAATTTCTCGTGCGATCTAATAAAGTTTTTCTTTTCAGAGGATAAATTATATAAAAACTGTCCGAATGTTCTTTTTATCCGAGCGCTTTCGGCTATACATTTAGCCATTTTCAAGGATTATATTTCAACTGTTAGAATTAGAAATAGAAATAGTTTGTTATATGTATGTTTATAAAGTGATTCATTTTTTTTGTTTCAAAACACGGTCAAGATATTATGTCCATGTTCAAAGTTAATATTATTAAGTGTTGGTTTGTTTATTTTTATTAGTAAGGCTTCCATTATTTTTAGCCTTTTTTTGCAAGTGGATGATGCTATTATATTAGTGTTGTCGACAAGTATATTCCGAATAGTGTCCGGTAGGTCTCCATGAATATTTAAATGAGATCTAATTGAGCTATTGTCAGAAAGGTGTAGAGTTAATCTGCGTGTTAAACAATTTGTAGTGTGGCCTATATAATTATTTACGAAAGTTGATTCTTGAGGAATACAATTCCTTAATGAACATTTGAATTCGTAAATAATGTTTGCTCTATTTAATTTTGTTCTAGGAGGTGAATTATTATTTTTAACTATAAGGTTACAAGTTTTAAATTTTTTATAATAAATAATTAATCTAATTTATTTTGCTATTATCAACTGGTGCTATGCATTTTTTTATAATGTTATTAATTCTGCATTCATCCTGTTTATATATATATATATACGAAGTATGAATGTAAACAAGGAGTCCGAAGCTAAAGAATATATTTATAAAATAAAATGCGCCCCTTCATATTTTCCAACATTTGCTATTGCCCACCTTGGCTTAATCCTTTGAACCCTGCGTTCCTGAACAATTTTAACCCTTCTGCCTGAGTTGAATTGGTATGCAATGTTTCACGGTAGATATAAAAATAGTTACAAAAAATATAAACATGGAGTGAGTATAATTGCATGCCTTCATTTCATCGCCAGAATTCTT
>OZ038500.1:97356536-97371536 GCA_964036315.1 Acanthosepion esculentum
CCGGACGAGTCTAATGGTGATTATGAAGGTACGACAGCTCAGAAAGCTCGCTCTGATCGTTATGATAAGAAAATAATTCCCGAAATTGTTGGTGAAGGTTGAATACGGGGTCCTACAACAAGTGCCTTGGGGATGAATTGCTTCTCTAGGTCAGGAAGGTGGCTGCTAGAAGACCTTATATCTGGCAACCTGACTCTGCAGCATGCACGAAGCAGGAGAACATAGTAATGGCCGCTAAACCATCACATCATCCCTTACATCTGGTCACCTAACCTCCTAGACTGCAAACTCATTGATTATTGTGCGTCTGACGCATTTGAGCGAGAGACCAGCAAAACTCCTTTTAGCAACAAGCATGAACTGAAGACAATGATTATAGCAGCATTCACCAAATTAAACAAGGAGACGGAAGAGAAGCAGGGGATTCCGAAGTCGTTTGGAAGCCGTTTTCGAAGCCAATGGCGATTTTATTGCATAAATTCACACTTTAGTATTTCAAGATATTTTTGTGTAGTCTTGGTAAATATATCTGTTAAAATTAGATGTCAGTGTTATTTTAATTCTTGTGCAATATAGACAAGAATTTATCCTTCGAACCCTGTATAGCGCCGTTGTCTATGAAGAAGAAAAACGATGATAAGCTTTAAGTGTGAACTTGAATTTGGCCAGCAGAATGGCCAAGACCCTTCTACAAGACAAGTATACATGTCTTAAGTCAATGTCTGAACGCTCTGGCTGAGAGAAAAGGAGACTAAGGTAAGGACTAGATTTGGAATCATGGAACTGCAATGGGTACTTGATGTGCGATTTGTAGATTTTGTGTTCTGTTTGATATGGTTTGTAGGCACCTATTTTTTTAAATCGTTATTAAAAAAGATAGCATTAATTGTTCGCGTTCTGCGAATCATGATTCAGAAGATATGACTCCTGGCTGAGGAATAGATTTGAGGCATGCAATTTCATAGACATTTTAGATTGCTTTATTTTCTCATTTGAGTTGTTAACTCTGTAATCATTGCAAAATAAGAGCCATGACTCTTAGGCAATGTTCAGAACCTCAGACGTCATCAATAAATGCAACTTCCATTAATCTGTTAGTTGTGGTCATTGATTTGTGCCCCACCATTTTGTTTCAAAATTTGTGAAACACCCGCATATATATATATATATATATATATATATATATATATATATATATATGTATATATATATATATATATATATATATATATGATATATATATATATATATATATATATATATATATATATATATATATATATATATATGTATATATATATATATATATATATATATATATATATATATATATATATATATATACAGGGTGTCCACGTAAAAGAAATTATAACTGTATTTGTATTTGCGATAGAAATAATTTGTAAAAAGGATTAGAAAGAAGTAAATCTAAATTTTTTAAAGTTTTATTAAAATTTTATTTAAGTTTCCACATGTCCCCCATCATTAGCAATACAAAGCGTAATACGATTTTGCACTTTAAGGAAAACATTTGCCAACTAATTTACAGTAATGCCTGAAATCCCGTTAGTTATTTTAGTGTTATGGGAACTTACCTGTAACGACAATGCACTCTTCCTGACACTATAAAGACTGCGCCTCTCAAGAGAGACGGGCAGAACGGAAGTGGAACGAGTCGAGACGGAACGAGTCGAGACAATAGTAGTTCACTCTAAACCAGACTGACAGTCATACTAACACCTTCAACTTCTTGTATTATTATTCTGTTTAATATATCTTTGTTATTCCTACTCTTGTCTTCGTGTTGTTCTTCCTTGGTCCTAACCTTGGACCATAACAGTGGTGCGAGGATATTGGACCATAACAGTGGCGACGAGGACTGAAGAAACGAATTATACACGGAGAAACCTAAAAGAGGATACTGAAGAAACAAACTCTACGTGCAGATATCTAAAAGTATACCGAAGAAGCAAGTTCCACGCGAATATTGAAAAAAAAGCTCTATGCGAATATTGAAAAAAAAGGTCTACGCGGAGAATCTACAAAAAACCTTTTTGCTATCGGTCGTCCGTAACTGAGGCGACGTAGGTAGTAAGAAAAAAAACAAAAAACAAAACAAGTTCAACGCGAACATTAAAAAAAGAAAAAAGTAAAGAAAAAATTCGTTTTGGACACCAACTTTACAGTGGTAACAAAGACACGAATTATACGCAGGAATTTCTTTTCGTATTTAGGTTCCAGAACAACAGACCTGATGTCTACAAAAAGGAAAAATACTTACACATAATTACGGTAAACATGGAAGATTTTAAGGAAACCATATTGGAACTGCAATTCGAGCAGCAACGGAAAAACGGACAGAAGCATCTTGAACTACAAGAATTACTACTACGGGCAGTAACAAATAAAGGGCAAAATTCTCAAAATGAAACGGCATTCTCGCAAAATGCTATATGGAGCACTATCAAAGACTTCACTTATGCACCGGACGAAGACAAAACCTTCGCAGATTACTTCAGAAGATGTGAAGATTTATATGAGTTTGATTGCGGGAATTGGTCAGACGCGAAAAAACTACGTCTACTGCTGAGGAAACTAGGATCAAGCGAATACACTAAATTCGTAGACTACATCCCACCAGGGAAAACGAATGCGTTGACATTCAAGGAAGCCGTGAAACTTTTAAAGGAATTATATAGTCCGAATACTTCACTATTCAGCAAAAGGTGTAAATGTTTAAATCTAACAAAAGAGGATAGCGAAGAGTATATAACATTCGCTTCCATAGTAAACAAACTCTGTGATGACTTTAAGTTATTTGAACTCAGCCCTGACAATTTTAAATGTTTGATATTAGTCCAAAGCCTGGTTTCGACTAAAGATGCCGAGATCAGACGGAGAATTCTAACAAAACTTGAGAGGGAACCAGAATTGACGCTACAAAAATTGGCTGAAGACTGCCAGAGATGTATAAGCGTAAAAAAGAACTCGAAAGATATAGAAGTCTGGCGTCGCTCACATACGAAAAGTACAACGACAAACACGTTTTTGTCCCTCCTCAAAAACAAACCAAACCAATTTTTCTACTTCAAAAAATCAAATGAAATATGAGAAAAAGCTACCACCCAGTCCACGCTATCGCTGTGGGACTTTGCATTGGTACAAAGATTGTCCATACCGCTTTAAGACTTGTCTGTCGTGCAATAAAGTGGGACATAAAAGTTCGCATTGTTGGACTCAGAAAGAAAGCAGAGGCCGAGTAAGTTTCACTAGAACTGACCAAGCGGATGAGACATCAATTGGATTCCAGATCAGATTTAACAATTATTAACCAGACGTGGAAGAAATTAAACAGACCGACCATGTTGAGAATAGCCAGGTCTGTAACAGGAAGAAAAATCAAATTTGAGGGAGAAGTTATCACAAATGTGACATTCAACGGAATGACCCCCAAAATTGAAAATGTACGGTCTTATTTAAATAAGCTATATAAACAAGTTTTTACTAGGTTAATAAAAACACCGATCAAAATAAAAATAAATACATAAATAAATATATAAGATACGATAAAAATAAAAAATAAAAAATAAAAATAAATAAAAACAAGCTAAATAATATAACCCAAATAAATAAATAAACAAAATAAACCACTTCCGATAAAATAACCGCCAAAATAGACTACACACAATGCACCACTGACCCGTATATACAGATAGCCGAGAAAAATAACAACACTCGTGGCCTGACGATTGCATCTAGAAAGAAACAGGATGTCGCCTCTAAGTGTTGACTTCTATGTTCACCTTCATATTTACACACGCTCTATCTCTGATATTGAGCACTTTATCCCACAAATATAGCACACTTTAAGACTATATTTCTTTATATATATATATATATATATATATATATATATATATATATATATATATATATATACTTTAACACCAAAGTTGTGCAAATCGTGCAAATCGTGCAACAGCAATATTGACCAATTGTTAGATTAAGCTTTAAGCCGTTGTATCTAACAAATGCTTAATGATGTCTTCGAGGTTTTTATAACAAGATTGGACTATACTTTGTACAATAAGTATGTAATGTATGTAAGCTGAAATTATGATGACTCTTGCTGCTGTGACCTCCTGATCCAGTTTTCCTCTCTACTGTTCCCTCATTTTGAAACATATTCACCATTCTTTTGATGATTATTGAAAAGACTTTAAAGTTGAAAGCCAGCGTATGAATCTTGGTACCATTACCGGTGGCCTGAATTGCCATTTTCCTCTCAACATTACTTATTTAAAAAGACAATGTGGGGCTGACACAAAATAACTTTAATCTTTTCTATTTCTAGTGGAAAAACTCAAAGGGTTTTTCCAGTGATTTTTAGACAAATGGTGTTAAGATTGCTAAGCGTCTTATCTGAAAGCATGGAAAATGAAACTCAATAAGTAAAGTTGCTTTTTTAGATATTAAACATTTTGTGGACTAGGGAATTATCCCATGCTGTTACACGATTTGGATAATTTTGCAGTTACACACGATATATATATATATATGTATGTATATATATATATATATATATATGCATGTTTCATCCTCTCGACTACTCTTCATTAATGAAGTCAATAATGTAAAATAGACACTAATTAACAATGTGTTTCCTAACCACATTATAGACCACAAATGTATACTATTTCTCCCCAAAGTAAATAACAACGATAGTGAACACACAGTCAAAAATAACATGACTATTTTCTATAAAAACCAAAGGCATATTAATTACAAACAAGATGAATCTTCACTTAGAAATATTATAAACAAATACACTACCCAAATTGACCCGAATAAAAAAATCAAATTAATGATCTACTACAAAAAATTTAAAACAGCTAACCTTATCTTCAAAAATAACAACACACCAGCAAAAATCAAAATTACAACGAACGAACATTATCTATGAGTTCAAATGCACCTTAAGGAACTGTGTTCCTAATCAAAATTAATTCACAAATAATTACATTGGTTACACAACTACATGCCTATCCAGACGCCTTACGTTACATCTATCCGACCACCACAGATTCATTAGAACCCATTTAAAACTTACCAGACTCCATTTGAAACATACTAGTAGAAAATACAAACATAATAACATCATCCCTATGTAAAAATATAGATACAAAATAATGGAGACCTTAATAATAAAAAAGAAAAAGCCAAGACTTTATATTAACTACGAACACGGCCACGATGCGCTAACTGTGTTCGGAGAATAAAACATCTTTTAACACTAAGAAACATACACGCAATACGCACTCAATTAAATTGAAAAAATAAAATCATCCTTGATAATGGCTAAAATTATAGTCGAAAGCGCTCGGAATTACAGAACATTTGGACAGTTTATACACACTCTATGCTCCAAAAAGAAAACACTTGTTCGAACACAAGAAAAATTAAATAAAACGATTAATCGCAGTACCTTGACTGTTGTCTTTAATGAAACATGCATAAATGAATGATTGCTGCCTAAATACACTATATATATATATATATATATATATATATATATATATATATATATATATATGCCAAATCAATGTATAGATGCTTAATATATTGTATGGGTTTGCTTTAGCTCGGTAAATTGTAGCAACTTAGCATTGAATCGATTAAAAATGAACAGAAGGGCGGAGGGATTTTTAACTCTGTTGTATCAATCGATGACGTGTATCGGTCTAGGATTTTGCGGGTGAACCGGCCTCGGCCGCTCCATTACATTGCATAATGAGGCTTGTATCAGGTGGAGATTTTAACCACGACATTCATAGGAAGTCTCGGAAAGATTCTCAATCTAAATTTGGGCAATTTCGTCTCGTTTACAATTAACCTATATCCTGTTGGGATAACGCATCGTTGTTTAGTTACATAGAACAATAGCCATAAAGCATTGTAACATATCAGCCCATGCCGGCTTTCGACACACTAGAGAACACGCAACTCATGACATGGGAACAAGCTTCCTACGATTATAGAATCTATGCCCGACTGCAAGGTACCTTGTTTAAAAATTATGTCCATCACGATATGGTGTATGGGCTAGATACAAACATTATCAATGCAAAAACAAGTGGAACAATGACACATCCAGCCACACTTCACCCTATAAATACTAAAGGGTATAAGCAATGGTGTAACGATCCCAATTGAGATACAGATACCAGTTTTAGGCATCCGGATAAAAGTGATCTGTTGGATATGTGCTGGGTAAGTTATTTGTAATGCCAGATAATTAACCAGACGCCATGGATTTGTATAATTAAAGATGTGTAATCAGCCTTTGTTCTCTATGGGCAGTAATGCGTTCTATTGTTACCTCCGATACGTACATGTAACATTTGATCGAGTGACATCAAAAGTCGATAACATATCAGATATCGAACGCCTGATGACCCGTAGACCGACTACAGCGTCACGCCCAAACTCAGAAAATTCCCCTGGCTTTAATATGGGCAGACTTGGCAATGTTTGCAGTGATTTACCAGATGGCAGATCAACTTAAATTAACTTTACATGCTGCTATTCCATGGCATTTGGCAAGTCCGTGCACACACACACACACACACACACACACACACACACACACACACACACACACACACACACACACACACAGAGAGAGAGAGAGACACACACACACTGTTAAATCGGCGTTTCAATGTAATATGGCGCCCTGGATATGTTGATAAATTGCATCCAGCAGCAGGGCCTCTCACTCTCTCCATATATATATATATATATATATATATATATATATATATATATATATATATATATATATATATATATATAATTAAATATGGCAGAGATGAAAACAAAACTAACAACACCAAAAACAAAACCTCCTTGAAAAAGTGTAAAGAGTGGCCGATAGCGATTGGGACAATGGAAACTAAAGAAAATATTTGTACACTTTTAATCCTACCAAAAGGACAAACGTAAGAATCCTGGAAAACCTAAAATGAACAACACATAGTCCGCTTCTGAAAGCACACACTTTTATCTAGTGTAATTTCCATAAATGGGAACATTCCAGGAAGTCTTTTCGGGAATAGTGAGTAGGAATCTCCTCGACATCTTTTCAAGTGTGATTATTGGCGCCTCTGCAAGAGCGTTCTGAACAATAACAAACCCTCCATTCCTCCCCTGTTCAATCAGTTTGAGGTCCTGACCACCTCTGCCGACAAGGCTGAATGCTTTGCTCGAAAGTTTTCTTCCAATCCAACGCTAGACTCTTCCGGGGTACCCTTGGCCGATTTCCCTCCCAGAACCGAGGCCCTCTTGAACGGATTGCACATAACCCCGTCGTCGGTATTGGGCATTATTTCTAACTTAGATCACCACAAGGCTACTGGTGGTGACGTGATACCAGCCGTTGTCCTGAAGAAATGCGCGCCTGAACTGGCGCCTTCCCTCTCTAAATTATACAACCGCTGCCTCAAGGAGTCTTTTTTTCCTGACTGCTGGAAGTCCTCAACCATTGTTCCTGTCTTTAAGAACTCTGGTGACCCCTCCGACCCATTCCAGTCTCCTATCAGTCTCCTACCCCTCTTCGGCAAAGTCTTCGAGGCCATTATCAACACCGAAGTGATTAATCATCTGATATTCCATGATCTGCTCTCAGACAAGCAGTATGGTTTCCGATTTGCCCGATCTACGGCCGATGTGCTTACGGCCATCACTGAATTTGTCTACCAAGCTATTCATAATAACGGTGAAGCTCGTGCCGTGGCCCTAGACATCTCCAAAGCGTTTGATAGAGTTTGGCATGCCGGCCTCCTTCAGAAGCTACAGGGTTATGGTATCACAGGTCGATTGTTTGACCTAATACAATAATTCCTGTCAAACCGGGAATTGAAGGTCGTTCTCAATGGTTTCATCTCCAGCTCCTATCCCACTAACGCAGGTGTTCCTCAAGGCTCCATCCTAGGCCCTACTCTGTTCCTCATATTTATAAACGACATTCCTGACGCCATAGAGTCCCAAGTCGGCATTTATGCTGACGACACCACAATTTACTCCTGCCTCAACGACAAATCTAGTGATGCTGACAAAGTTAACCTGGCAGTTCAAATTGAAAAGGACCTCCAATCGGTTGTGAACTGGGGTGAGAAATGGATGGTTAACTTTAACGCCTCTAAAACAAAACTGCTCTCTATTAACCACCACAAGGATCTATCCCTGCATCCCATTAGAATGTGTAAAGACCAACTTCTCGAGAGCTCCTCTCTGCGGCTGCTCGGTCTCACGCTGTCCGCTGATCTGAGATGGAACAAATACATCGAGTCAGTTGCATCATCCACCGCAAGGAAAGTTGGTTCCCTCTGCCGAGCCAGGAAATTCTTCTCCCCGGAATCGATCCTCCAAGTCTATAAATCGACCATTCGCCCTTGCATGGAGTATTGCTGCCATATATGGTCTGGAGCCCCTGCTGTTTGCCTCAAGGTTCTTGATAAGATCCAGAGACGGATATGCAATGTCATTGGGCCTGATCTAGCATATCGTCTGCAGTCGCTCTCTCACAGACGCGATGTTGCCTCGCTCTGTTAGATGTAGACGTCTCTTCTACTTCAATAGCTTCATGTCTCGCACATCTCGCCTGTGGAACTTCCTTCCCTATTACTGTTTCCCTGGCTAATACAATCTCCAACGGTTTAAGTGTAGCGTCAATCGACATCTCCAGTTGCCTTGATCTATCCACTTCCCTTCTCCACATCCTTTCACCTTTCATTCCTATCTGCTCTCGCTCCAAATCTTCTGAAACCCCCTTGCCTTGATCGATCCACTGTCTTTCTCTTTCTCCACATCCTCTCCTTTACCACTCCTATCTGCTCTTCCTCGAACCCTTTTATAACCCCTTGCGTGATAGTGGCCTCCAGCCTTGCTTGGGGTGATACGCTTAAAAAAAAAATAAATATGGGTTATGGAAAGAAGAAGTCGCAAGATGCGTGATCAGGATTTATAGTGCTTGGGGTAATGTTTATCACGGCCCAAAACTGCCGAACAAGTCATAGTCACTGAGGGAAGTACTGTATTTTGTGAAAACGACCACACTCTACACATTGTCCTTCCAACGACTCGTATAAATAAGAGATGTGAATGAGAAAGTTACAATTAGAGTGCATACAGAACAGTGTCCAAAAACCATATTGTGTACATTAATTCCGATACGATAGCACCAGTCTCCAGATTTTTGGTCCGACCAAAATATATATATATATATATATATATATATATATATATTCATACATGTTTCATTAAATAATATAGATAAGTTTTGTCTATATATTTTATGTAAGTTCTTTTCATATCGTCTAGAATATATATATATATATATATATATATATATATGTATGTGTGTGTGTGTGTGTATTATGAAATAGACAAAGTCCGACAATTATTTAAAGATATGTTTATGTTTAACAATGTTTTTATAGATACAAGTATTTAAGTAAATGCTCTGTTTGTAATAAATGTTATTTAATACTGTTTATTATAAACAGAGCATTTACTTAAATACTTGTATCTTTTAAAACAATGTTAAACATAAAAATGTCTTTAAATATATATATATATGTATATATATATATAATGTACATATACACACACAACACACATACACACACTCGCACAGGTATATATAAATATTTCGTACATAGAATGCCAGTGTTCATAAAATAGTCATCGATGTAGAATAACAGACCTATAAATTACATATTAATAACGAATTACTATTTTTTTTTCTTCATACATATTTGGTCGACTATTATCGAAATGTTCTCGCCAGAAAAAAAAATGATTAACTTTTTCAAATTTTCGAATTAGTTTTAATATAATCAGTAAATTTACCAAAGGTTCATATCTATTTTTTTATTTTAAATGACAAATCATCCTACGTGCGACTTTGGTTCTTGTCTGGTCAATGTAAGAATTTTATGTTGTTGTTCATTGTTAGTATTGGAGATAGTCTCTCAAAGGACGCAAGAATTCGTAAACTACATTATTTTTCATAGGTTAGATATATGAGATAATGGATTATTTAGATTAGACGTTTTAAATTTTTTTCATAACAATTGATAAATATAAGTTCCTTTTTATCAGATCAATAACTTGTATATACTGACGGATATATAATCAAGCTGCATCTGGTTACAATAAAATAATTTCTTGGAGACTTTAATATTTTCTATTTACTGCTTACTGCTTAGATTATCTTTTCTAAATTTCTTTAAACTATTCTCTTTCCTTCATTAAGAACACGGGTTTGGAAATTATTGTAGATATGTGTTTGTTTTATGTTGCTTAATTTCTATCTATAAAAGGCAGGATGTGTGTGTGTGCGTGTGTGTGTGTGTGTGCGTGTGCGTGCGCGCGCACGTGTGTGTGTGTGTGTCTGTGTGTCTCTGTGTGTGTGTGTGTGTGTGTGTGTGTGTGTGTGTGTGTGTGTGTGTGTGTGTGTGTGTAGCGAATGCACGGCCGCAATTTTCGACGGATTTGCACCAAAATTTACATGCACATGCTCCAAGTTAGTAACAAGACCAAGACCGACTTTGCATTTCCCAACTCCCATCGATAGTGGAAGTAATTGATTCTATTGGCCAGCGTGGGAACCAACAGCTGACTGACACGAATGTTAACTAGCATGCTAGCATGCAAATATATCGACAGCTGCATTCGTCACAAGTAGGAAAAATTTAAATCTGCATGGCACTTTACTCCAATTGGCTCATTCGCTTGCTTAAACTCAACGTTGATTCTGATTCCGCAGAACTGGGTTAGGCGTGAAAAAGTATTTGTTGTTAACATTCTTTTTTCCTTCGGTTTTTCCAGTTACGAGTCCTTTTTTAAAGCTGATCGTTTTGTGTTCATTTTGTTTAGTTCTTTTTTCGTAACAGATTTAATATTTAGTATAGATCTTAGAAAAACTTCGCAGTGTGAGATAGGTAAGAAGTAAGGCGTGTAGCAACATCAGCACGGCAAAGGGCACTCCTTTAAAGGCAAGAAAGGACAAAAATATTTTAAGTCAAGTGATAGCGATTGCTGTATGAGTCGTACGTTTTTGAATCAAGCACGGGCAATTCCGGGTCATGCTGCTAGTTCTCTATAAAAGAATGTGTCGGTAGAGAAAATCTTCTTTATGTCTGTGTGTACAATTGCTTTTATAATTAAGGACACGGAATTTTAGTCGTGAGGGTTTTATTTATTGAAGTGGTATTTAGAGATCTGAGTTTAGTGCGCTTATATAAGTTTTGAGTCCCTCCAGTCAGATTCAACAAGGATCTGTCCTAAGTTCATAAGATTTCTTCAAAATCCTCATCATTAGTTAACATGCATCACAGGAGTAGCACTATCAGCATGATTTCTCATTTCAAACAAATATTAGGCACTCTGAAGATTATGAAGATATTACAAATTTTGAAAACATTGAAATTATTTGTTTTTCTAGATACCTCTCACTGAAATTTCAGCTTGCTACCACTGCATGAAGATACATGTAAACAAACTCATCTTCTTTATTATGCAGTGTGCATAAAAAACTTGACAAAAAACTAATAAAACAAATGTCTTCATGCTGCATCTCTGAGCAACAGAAGGCAAAAAACGACAAAAACTGGAAAAAAATGGAATTTTGGGGTTTTATTTTTATATTTTGCAGCCGTTGTAAGGCCTTATCACCATATAAAACTATATGTTGCCAGATGGGATGAAGTAATAGTTTCTGTGTGTGCCTCTGAGTGTTACATACTTTGAAAATCTTGGCTACAAAAATATTGATGTTTCAATCACTGACTTAGAGCCGACAAGGGAACCAATGACAATTGATTTCTGTTTCTGCAAATTCAAACAAATGCCTGGGAGCCAATACTTGTTTTGACAGAGGTCTCTGCTACCTCTCTTTACTGCAAGAGCTTCATGGTTCCGTCAACTCCTTCGCATGCATTCTTGCTATGAGATGTGGCAATTCAATCTGAATTCCGAAATAAATCTCACGACATAAAAAATGTTCTTTTGTTTTGTTTTTTCCAAACTAAGTTTTATTAATTTATTTTTAGTCAATTGACAAGTTTTTGATATTAACTTGGCACAATAATACAACTCTGGGTTCCAAATAAACATAAAAAAACTCTAAACTAGCAACCAATAAAAAACAGCTGTAGAAAAATATCATAAAATAGAAAATGGAGCAAGGCAAGGATGCCTCATCTCGCCGGATTTATTTAACATATGATGCGAGATGTTTTCAATAGAAGTATAAGTTCTACAAGTAATTATTATTGTGGGACACAATCATAAGAATATAACTTATTTCTTGTGGGAGACAACTTATTTTCCCTCAGCAACCCCATTTTACACAGTCGATACTTCGCAAGCCACTCCCTGCTCTATCTCTATTTTCATGGAAAGTGTTTGACGAACTACATTTCCTAGTGCCACCAGTTCTAAACTTCGCGGTTAAAACCCGCCATGCTACGCGCATTGTAGCGAACAATACTCCTTTCCTTCGCATACAATTGGTGATATGAATGTTCCACTCGAACAGCTTCTTCCTACGAACCCCTGCTTTGGGGAAACGGCTCCCAAGTATGTGCCTCCAGATTTCTACAATCTTAACCTGTTCAAGTATGCGGTTAACTGTTATTTACTGCTCATATCCGCATAAACTTCGTCTTACTCTGTAGCCGTCTACTTTGAGTGGCTCCCGGGCGTTATACAGAGTGAACATGATTGTAAAATAAGAAACAAATATAACAGTTGTCACCGTATTTATGGGGAAACAGAAAAAATCTTCAGAGACTTCTTGACAATGCAGTAAAGGCAAACGAGAAGAAAAGTCCTAACCGTTAATTGTTTGAAGACAAATGTATGCTCAGTAGCAAGTGCAACAAAGATGTGTGCTACAATTTGATTACATCAAAATAAAATATTTACGGAATATGAATGACTAATTGGTTTTTACAAAAATAGGAATGAAAAAGAAACTTTTTTGCTTCGGATCAAATGGAAGCATTTGAAATTTCTGGGAAATATAATTTTTAAGGAAGACTTGAAGAATTTAGCATTCACAGGACATACTGAAGTGAAGTTAAAGTAGCTAACCTGGTTATGTAAATGGTTTGCATAACAGGAAAGAGGGGGAGAAGAAAGGGGATACAAATGAGAGCAATTTGAGGAAAGATAATTTCACCGCCTCTTGAAAGGACAAAACACATAGAAGAAGAAAGAGATCATAGAAGTTAAGTACATGAAGTTTAATTGCGTTCGTCGATATTACGGGACATTTTTCCTAACATGCGACGGTCTCTATTAGGTTACATGAAACCAAGAGTAAAGAGAACGGGGAGAATAAATAGACAAATGCACCATAAATATACTCCATATGTATATCTTCTTTCGTTTAGGATCCGTTTGGACAGTCATGGTTCTCCACTACTTCCTGCCCTTTGTAGCTCTCAGCAATATTTGTATATTTCTTTGTCTTCTAATCTCTGACGACGAGTTACACAAGTTAGGAATGTTATGCGATTCTTTCCTCTACACGCTTAGCATTCAACATATCCTGTGAGTGTCAAATTTCCAAGCCTTCTTTCCACAGTGCGTTCCCAATAAAATTTCATTTATCTTTGTTTATAAGTATAACTGTCCTTTTTGTGTCCACTTTCTTTATAACTTCGTCTTTAATCACATGTTCAGTCCATGGTTTTCTCAGCATCCTTCTGTAGAACGATATTTCTGTCAAGTCTCTTTTCCAGTAATCATTATAGAAGGACCGGCATTGGTTAAGAACTCCTCCGACGCTCATACACAATTACAAATACACATTACCATTTGATGTCCGCTTAGACATACAAGAATCTGTACAAACTTACATACACATGGAATTATCTAAGGTTTTTATGCACGTGATACATATGTTATATATCACGTGCATGCAAACCTTAGATAATGATTGTTGAGCGACATAAAATTGAAAAAGATCAAAATTGTGTCTTTTTGTCTTTCTCTTAATTTCTGACGATGCTTTAATAAAATTGAAATAAGTTAGATTGATATACGTTTCCTATTTGTTCTTTATCTTATCACATATATATATATATATATATATATATATATATAAAGGTGTGAATCCTCTTCTTCTCCCTCCGACTATGGGTAAATAGCAGGACAGACTGGATTCTATAGACTTGGATGGCAACTGGTCTAGGAGAAGGACAACTCTGAATTCAAAACCTGCGGAGGGTCGTTTGGGGACCTTGTGGCATCCGTTGCACCAGGTTCCTGTATTTGTCTCTCCAAAAAGTGTGGATGGCCCTGCACAAAGCCTTCACCACTATAATCAAGTCCTGTGTGGCTGTCGGGCTTTCGGTTTCTGGGAGCTGATCTGTCTGACCCTCATACGACGAGTTCGACGGGAGAAGCATAAATATGCGTGTGTGTGTGTAAATTTTTCAGATATTTGTAAACAGTATCTTAGCCGACATGTTTCATACTCTGAAGGACTTTCCCAAGGAAAATGCGAGCATTTTATTTTCTCACAAGTTTTATTAGTTTTTCAAAATTTTATGTTTAGTTTCTAAACTTAAAATTAAGAAAAAGTCATAACATTTTTTACCTGACTCATAAAAATTCATCAGGTTAGGTGAAATGTCAGGCAAACTATGGAGGGCACAAATTGACATAATTGAATGTCTAGTAAACGAAAGTGATGTCATTGAAATATTTTTTGTATGCAAATTAATATTTAAATTATTTTAGTTTGGGATTAATTTAAGTGTTGTATATTTTGAATAACGAGGTTAAGAATTTAACCGTTTTATTTAATTTTCTAGTCTGAATCTTAGATTGGTAAAGTAATAATTCTTTCAGGAACTGAGATATTGGAAAATTATGGGGCGCAGCTTTATATTTTGATATGATTCCATAGCAGCATTTATCAAA